>CALNXI010001347.1:8554-34654 GCA_942486025.1 Porites evermanni
CACCTTCTTCTTCACCACATGCAAACAGGATTTGTTGCCTCAGATCAAGAGCATTCATCAAAAATGCCTGGGGTGACTCCTTTGGGCTCTGACATAGGGATGCCAGTGTTTGATAGAGTTCTGATGTATTCTTTGCACCATAGTGGCTACGGAGAATTTTCTTTAACCGATCCAATGTCAAATCTTCGTAAGTTTCGAGGTAACTCCTAAGTACCATGCCAGGTGTAATTGAGCGAATAACACCATCAACAATTTCACTCTCGCCATAACCTTGGGCCAACCCCATTTGAATTTGACGCATAAGGGAAGAAAAACTAATTTTGTCTTTCTGCTCGGGTTCCCCGATTTGACCACTGATCTTAAACTGTCTACGTAACGCGCTAGTCGCTAGTAGTTTTTGAACAGGATCTTCCTTCGCTACGGGAGGAGGTTTTGAATCACTTAGAACTGGCTTACCATCTTCTTCATCGTTCTTGATGCCATGGGGTTTCTCTGTCAGCATTTCTTTTACGTCCTTGAGGTACGGCACGACTTCGGCTTCCTTCAGTTTTTCAATTTCATCATCGAGCCGTAGAGCAACACGTTTCGCCACAAACAATTTTGTTTTTCCCTCATATTCAACTTTGAAGAACTTGGCCATTCGCTCGAGTGAGCTCCAGTCCGCGGCATAGATGCTAGACTGTAATTCCAATTGAAGATCTTCTGCCATCATCGGCAAGGCCTCAGTTCCGATGTTTCCGATTGACAATGGCGGGCAGTGGAAGCACGTGGTCAAAGCGATGAGAGACACAAATATGCTCAAAAACATACCAAAATCGATCGCCAGAAACGTTCCATCCAGTGTTTCATCTTCGTCGGGTTACAAGTCCTGGCAGGGTCGCCAATTTTGTTAGACTACACGCCTAAATCAACCACAAATTACTCCAAACTTCTAACTCTTTTAATACGTGTCGGTGGCGTTTTCCGCCATCTTGCGATTTCATCATCTTGGCTAGAGCCAGTCCTTTTCGATATTATTCTAACTAGTTCCAGTTCTCTACATTAATGCGCCAAAATAAAGGAAAGATCAAGCAGTCAAACAGTGCTTGTCCTGATTGGTCAATTGTTTATCTAGCTCAGCTCAAGAGCACTCGGTTCTTTTTAAGGTTAAAGGTTCTTTTGCGGTTCTTTTGAAGTTTAAGCAACTCCACCTTCGTTATTAAGAAAGCAAACAATGCCAAGTTTGTACGGTCAAACGACCAAACTTGGCATTGCTAGCTTTCTTAGTGGCTTATGCCCTTGTTGACAATGTACGGTGTTTTAGTGGCCGATAGACTGCGTAAAATCTTTCACAAGATATAAAAACTGCGGAAATTAACGAAGCTTGCAAGAAAATGATATCGAAGTGAAGGTAAAAGAAGTCGAACACTACCCCAACAACGTGTGTGATACTCCATAGCTGAAAACCGACCTTTAAATAAACAAACAAAGGAACGGATACAGCTCCTAACATTACATCCGCGAACGCCATATTTATAACCAGAAACAAGCTTTTCCGCTTTCGGAGCTCCTTCTCTACTGCCAAGAAAACAATTGTGACCAATATGACCAAGTTCCCCGTGACAATGAAGAGAGCTTCAAACAAAAGAGCGCTGCAAACTACTATTTCTTCCGCTCGAGACGGGAAATCCATATGCGCCGGTGATGAAAGTGAACTGAGGTTGTTGCTGTTGTTGGATCTCACGGTAGTTGACATATTTTTCATTTTAGTGCGAATTGAATCAGTTGTAGTCGTTGGTTGCAATTTATTTATAACCTAGAAGATTTGGAAAAAAAGTCTCACGTAAAAGACTTGCAAGGGTCAGCGCGGAATGAATCTGATAGGCGGCTTTTTGAAGAAGATTTACTGTGAAAGCTTTTGTTTGACTTCAATCCTGCTTTTTATGCACGCGCCTGCTGCTGACCCAGTCTGCAACTTTATCAGTAGGAACAGGTGCAATGCTCTGGGAAAGATTTACAAGTAATAAATGAAATGTTATTTCAGATGGATAAATGACCTGCCATTCAGCAAGTACACGAAAGAACCTTAACTTCAACTGTATTTATTATTATTATTTTATTGTTACCATTTTTCAAGAGGGTTCAACGTCGGTAGTTTGACTGAGCCGTTCGGATGTCCATTAAAACTTGTATAATACAGGTTTTATTTAAACACTTTTCTTGTGGAAAGTACATCACGTTTCTCTTTTAAAACATCGAAGCTCTCGGGAGACATATCCTTTGATAGACGCTTCGACGGCTGGTGCCAAGACGGCGGTGAAGGTTGAAAGCATCGCTTTACAGAATATTTTGAGTTTTGATCAGACGGCGTATTGTCTACAGACTGAGCTCTCCAAATAATAAACTGATCCATTTTGTCTACGAATGTAACGCCACCCCTACATAACACTAAAAAAATTACTGAAAACGATACGAGGTCACACTGCTGACCTCGTATCGTTTTCAGAAATTTTTATCACAGTTCAAAGTGGACAGACTGCAAATTATGGTAGTTGCTAAAAAAATTTATATCTACGTGTCGCAACTGTTCATCAGTAGGATGCCTTAAATGCGTGCAATTCCACAATTGGTTTCGGCTCCATTAAATCCTATACCAATTGCAGAACATTTTAGGAGGAGCCACCCGCCATGTGCGGACAGTCACGGACAACACATAAACTTAAGCCGGCCTTGCTGAATATTCGAAGCATTTAGCGACTCTCATAGCCTGCAAACTGTATTTCTTGCAGAAATCGTCGTTGAAGTGGACATGCTTTCCGCCATTTGGATTTCGCTATAATGCATAAATTATTTTCATTTGGCCGTTTTCTTACTACCGTGGGTGACAGAGACTTTTCTAGCGCGGTTTCCGGTTTCTGTCAAGTCTTTATAGTGACTTCGGCCTACGGCCGAAGATGTTTCGGCCTTCGGTCAACACCAAAAATTCCCGCCGCACGCGAGAAAAACCTCTGGGTCCCAGGGTATTTTCTTACATGAATTACCTTAATCAATCAACCAATCAAAATGACTGATAGGCCGGCTGATGCCAGGGTCTTTTCCCGCTGTCACAGCGTTTTGGGCATCCCCATTCCCATATCCATAGCGTTTTGGGCATCCCCTTCTCATATTACTGCAGCGTTTTGGGCATCCCCCGGTACCCCCCCGGGATGCCCAAATCCCTAGTGTTTTGGTCATCCCCTCCAAAACAATTTTATATTTCGCGGGAAAATCGAAAACCTTTTAGAGATGGATTCCGCTAAATATAGAAATCTTTTCCAGTATCTTAAAAATAAGGTTTACCCGGAAGGCTTCACAACGCAAGACAAAACGACTCTTCAAAAATTCGCCAAAAAGTTCGAGTATGACTCAAAATTAGAGTCCTTGTTCTACGTGGCCAAGGAGAAGGATGGCACAGCGCTTCGACGACTTGTTATCGCCGAGGAAGATAAAGCGAGGGTCTTCGAAGAGTGCCACTCTGCTCCTTTTTCTGGACACGCCGGCCGCGATAAGACCTGACTATCACTGCTTGCAGGATTTTATCCTAGACATGCCTTTCCCTTGCACTGCAGGTTTTTTTGGGGGGGAATTGTCACCCCACCTACCGTTATTTCTGATGATTTCAGGCCTCTGTAATTGTGTGACAGCCTTTCCTGTATCAAGTAGCGCTGCGGGGTTAAGTTGTACAGGCCTCAAATGTCATGAATACTAGGAATTCAACACCGCAAAACGCAGTTTTATTTATGTTTGCCTTTTGATTCCTTTGTTTAGTATTCTTGTTTTTGGCTGTTTGGAATCAGCTGCCGGCGATTGCGGCATTGTTTACTTGTAAACAGTTCTATTAAATAAAATTGAAAGCTTTGCAAACAATGAAGTGTTGTACATCGAAGCGATGCTTACAGTTATGCGGTTGTAAATTTCAGTTTCGTCATGTTTTGAGCCAACGTTTACTGCCTATGGGTTTTTTTTTCTGCGCACTTAACCCTGCGAAAAGTGTCAGACGATATAATTCTTAACATGCATCTACACTATTTAGCCGTAAATTCGTGATTAACAATCCCGACTTTTCCCCAGTCTGAAATAATTTAGGCAACTCGAAGCGATCAGCGTTTTAGGCATCCCCCACCGGGGATGCCCAAAACGCTAGGGATATGGGAATGGGGATGCCCAAAACGCTGTGACACCGCCCCACCTCCAAAGCCAAGGAAAAGCTCCCTGGGGACGAGGTTGCCACACCCACCGACGCGCAGTCATCATAGATTTTCCTAGAAACTTACCCCGGGGGTACTCCTGGGAATTCTTGGTGGGGGTGTGCCGCACGGTTCTCTAAATCCTGACCCTATTTCAGACCAAAAAATGTCATTTTTTACACCCATTTTCAGACCTGGCCTATTAAATTCTATACCAATTCTCACAACTGGCCTTTAAGACTTCATGTCATCATTACTTAGATTAGAACAGCAACAAAGACTGATTTCTTAAAATCCATTACGAATTCGCATGCTTCCTGCTTTCTTTCTAACTCATTTAGAATTGAAACATAAATACGTCGGTACACTCCCGCAGTTCCCTTGAAAAACGTGCCCAATTCCAGACTGAAATGAGCAAAGTCAGCAGCAAAAACCCTACCCTTTGAGGTGGCACATACTTATATGGCTTATATATGGGAGTACCCCCCCCCCCGGGAACTTTATCATGATTTAACCTTTAAAATGTTTAGCGCGCTACACTGCTATGGACTTTACACTCATATAACACAGAGCAGCGTAGCGATAGCATATTTCTTCCCATAACTTCGCATTTTGGAAAACCGGTCATGAGGTTATGCAAAATGGCCTCTGGCAAAGCGAAAAGCATCGATGAAATGAACATGGTGGAGATGTTTGGCACGATGCAGGCTCTTGGTGTATCGTTCGAGGGAGTGAATACGCTTGACGAGATGAGGTCTCGAGTGAGAACAGTGTTAAACGAGGCAGAGAAGACGTCGAGCTGGTCAGCCGGACAAGTACGGGTATTTTTTGTCAAATTTCAGAACGAACGAATTTTGGCCTGTTTTAAACAGCTTACACGGGAGCGCCATTTTGATCGCCGGAAGATGCGAGGGCAAGGCGTTCGCAGTTTATATTGCCATACCTAAGAAAATACAGAACAGGCCGTACATTTACAGTAGTGTTCATTTCATTTCATTTATATATTTTATTTATTTAGTCCCCCACAAGAAGCACAGGTTTACCCCTTTTGATCGTGCGAAATTAATATGAGGCTATGTTGAAGAACGGAGCATTTGGGGCACTTATTGTAATATGTTCCCTTATCGTGAGTCTTCCTGCGTTGTTTTACGAACAATTCTCGTCTAGGATGTACTTTTTCAAGGAAATAGAAACCTTTTAAGGAAATGTTTAGTATCTTCATCACGTGTTGAGCGAGAAATGAGGCTTAAAATAATTGCATGTAAAACCCGAAAGTCTTCCGCGCTACGCTTCATTGTTGACGTGACGAAACGAATAACAGCATCACGAACACAACTTAATCTTTGAGTTAAAGTCGCACTTCTTCGTCCGATTATTACGATCTAAAACTAGTAGTAATGATAGATTTATGACTGCGTTCGAGTTTTCTTAGCTCCAGGTAAGTTCCTATACCGTCAAGCATTATGTCAGAATATGGAAACTTAGATCATAAGTCTTTGTTAGATCATCATATTCCAATGGTTATGAAGCCCGATTTCGGACTATAGCGTTCCGTTGCGGACACTAATCATACCGATGG
The DNA here is from genome assembly GCA_942486025.1 of Porites evermanni. Classification (NCBI taxonomy): domain Eukaryota; kingdom Metazoa; phylum Cnidaria; class Anthozoa; order Scleractinia; family Poritidae; genus Porites; species Porites evermanni. The sequence continues at coordinate 14,339 of CALNXI010001347.1, forward strand.
TAAAAAGATGTTGAAAACATTAATGAGTAAATCGAAAATTGTAACATGCATCGAATGCAATGAAAACATATGATTCGAGATTTACAAAAATACTAAGCAAGTGTCGTGACTACAAACACGAGTCGAAACAAAAATGCGAGTCGAGTTAAAACTAGTCTGCTACACAGCCGGCTGTGTAGCAGACTAAGTTAAAACGAGTGACCAGTTGTGTTGTTAATCAATGCTAGTCTTTACACTAGAGTCTAAATAAGCTAAGAAATATTTCAAGACAAGTAAATTTTAATTACTTCAAGTAAAATAAAGCTTCACACACCACCGATTCTTTTTTACTTCAGATTATTTCCCCAAGCAAAAAAAATTAAGATTGACTGACATGTCTCGCCTTTCTCAATTTTCGCGAATTCTCCGATTTAATTCTTCTAAAAACGTGAAATGTTTCTTTAGAAATCTCAAGCGATTTCAAACATGTAGACTCAGTTGTCGACCTTTGGCATTTTGTGAAATCTCAAAGTTTTCAACACTTCACCGGCGTGACGCACCGAGTCAGTCGGGATATCCAGAAAAATCATCATCGAAATCTCCCTGAAGCATTTGATGTTTGTTCGCAAATGCGAAGCAATTCTTAAAAGGGTTTGATCCTGTACTGCACAAATTCTCCGAGCTTGAGCATTTTCTAATCTCGAATCGCGGGGACGGGTTTTAAAATATTGTAGCCCGGAACAGCCCGGCAGTCTAAATGAGTTGTACCTTTCGCTAAGTGCCAACGAAAGAAAAAGAATTTGCCCACATCACCGTTTTTAGTTCCAATGTTTATAAAACCGTTTCAGCTGCTGAGGCGAGAATTTCCACTACAAGCACTCCTCGTTCCTACATATCATTTCTGCCATACTCTTGGCCTTAAAACCGCCCTTGTTCTTCTGCTTAGACATTTTTGAACCTTAGACTTGTCGAGTTTCAAACAGCGAAAGGGAAAGAACCCTTTTCGAACTAAAAACTTGTTTATGTAAAGATGTTTAGGAGCTGTAAGACCTCGTGAAAGTAGAAACTCAGAAGAATCGATAGTTTCTTAGTTTGATTTTTGGTGACATCACGTGCAACCCAAGAATAGGTTAGCGCGAAGTTGAAATAGCGAGTTGTAGTTCGTACAAGTACAGTAGTGTGCCAGAGAGCAATGTCCGAACTTTGAAGGTTTGTTTACAACAAAGGTCATCAAAAGTCACTTGAAACTACACGTGAAATCTAACGCTACTAAAATCCCCAGGGAATCTACACCTTGCACTTTTCACAGCACGATCGAGAATTTTTCCGCCTGCTGCAATACTTCTCGTGTCATTAAGCTGGCCGCCTCGCAAGCCGACCGTGTGGTATATCTGGTATGGCTACGACTCTTTTATTTGACTTCAGCACGGGAATCGAAACTTCTAAACAATTATCAAATTTTCTTTCAAGAATTCGATGAGAATTCTTAAAACTTGGAGGTGAATATCAGCGAATTCCTTGAAAACATTTACCGGCTGGGTTAAAAATAAGGTAGCGATACAGGGGGTTTAAAAGTTCTTGCATTTTCCGCTCTGCTTCAATCCTTTGCACTTGAGCTATGTTTTGATTTGTTCTACATTACCGGTATATTCTCCTGGGTTAATTCCTCGAATTTCGAAACTGGAACGCTCCTCAAAACGCTAAAAGGGCGAGCAGAACTGATCGCAAACTGTGCGTTTCCATACAGCGCTCTTGCGACGTTTTGCAGATATGGCCAATGTTTATCTGAGTCTCGGTGGGGGTCACGTTTTTGTGACGTCATCTTTGCGCAGCGCTATTAGGTGCAGGACCTTGCTGTGCGTTTCTTTAATCATTGGTTCAACGAGAGGTCTGTAGTAATGTTCGTCGTCGGTTAGTATTTGATCCTCTCTTATTTTATCCGTTTTGTTCATGACCACTGTGGTGATTCCCTTGTCCGCTTGATGTCGATGCATGGGATCACTCACCGTTTCTGGGAACGTAGTCATCTTTCTACCGACGCTCAAAAATAAAAATAAAAAAGGACGCGATGGCTCTTCATAACTCGACGCGGACGTCTCTACTTCACTTTATGACTCTACGAGGATTACTCTATGACACAAGATGACTCGCCGAGGATGAATCGATGAGGTACCATTACTTGGCGAGTACTCCATGAGACACGTTGACTCGACGAGGACGACTCAACGAGGGTGACTCGACGAGGGGATGACTCGAAGAGGACGACTAGGCGAGGATGACTCGACGAGGCAAGATGTTTCTCCAAGATTCTACTGTGAGTCATAACCAGGAATGAATCCCAAAAGTAGTCAGGGTTGTTTGTGAGGGACATCTGTTCGAGTGTCTATATTTATTTTTGAGCGTCGGTAGAAAGATGACTCCGTTCCCAGAAACGGTGAGTGATCCGATGCATGTTGATGTTGAACTTCCCTGTTTCTAAACAACCGACGTCTCTCAAATCTTGACGACAGAGTAGCAAGTGTCCTTTCGAACTCGTCAAATAGGAATTCTTAACTGTCATATGACGCTGAACTAGGCTGCCTCTTCGACTCATAAAAAGAAACTATGACATCATACCCAGATAAGGATATGACGCACATAATTAAAAAAAAAATAGACTACGACATCATCCATCTAAAAATAAATAAAACCCGTTCAATAAAACAAGAACTGGTTAAAACCGGTCTAGGCTACGCGAGTCCTTTTTATTTGGGCGTGGCCCAAATAGAGGTATCGAAACGGCTTGTTTTGACGCAAAAGTGCAATAGGCACGCAAACGTGCTAACGTAAACAAGGCAAGTAAACAAGCGAAGCGGGGCGAATGTCCGCAATGCGTCATCCAACACTACATATTCTCCTTCATCGTTTTCGTAAAGTAAATCAAAATCCATAAAACGTGTCTTACGCAATCTCACTCAAAATGTTTTTTTTAATCCTCAACACTCCCAGGCGGATTCATAAAAAAAACTCCTCTAGTATCTCCAATTTGAACTTGAATTTTCATCACCATGTTGACACATGCAAACTTTAAAAATAGAATACGCTCCCACGAAAAAACCTGAAAACTTAGACAGCACGTGATCAGGCATGTTCGTAAAACGTTGTCAATTTCATGGCAGAGACTAACCGACAACGTTTCATTGGCCAAAACTGACAAGTTGAAATGTGAAACTAAGCGCAGAATTCGCTGCGCTTCCAAGATGGTAGTAATCGAATGATATCATTTGATCCGAAATCTTTCTAAGCAGCAGTAAGGAGCAGTTTGGATAAAATTTGGCGACGGTGTTTTGAGGAACGTATGGTTGAAGTATGTTATCGAGGGTTAAACTTACAAATGCACACACTTTTCGCGGTAGTCCCACCCTATAATAACACTTAAGTGTTTTCATAATGGGCTGGTCCGCGAACTCAAAGAAAAACAAAGGAAATTGTCAAGACATTCAAGGAGCTGGACCTCATAGACGCAATGAATCGGAATGTCAGGAGTGTACGTGTAAAATCGATAAGAGTTTGAACAGAAAAATGTGTATCAAGTTTGAGAGTCGCAAGATTTGTGTAGCTGGTAATCCGTGTGACAATAATGATATTGATTTTCACATTGCGAACAACAAGGAATTGCCTGTGATAAAAATCTCTTTCGATGAAGGAAGAGAAGATTGTCAACAATTGAAACCAAGCGGGCGTCACGCTTCTTTTATAACTACTGTGATAGCTGTATCAATTGTTATTCTTTCAATTTTGTTTAGCAGAGTGACTGTTAATGTACTTGTTTTTGTATTGCGCGTATATTGTGACGCGGTGTATGTAGGATGCTCTGCGTCGGGATTTTGCACTATCAGCGAGTTTTTGTGAAGAGTGTTTTGATGTCAGTGAGGTGACGACAAGAAAAGGCCACGAGTCAATTGTATAGAGGGAAAATTGTTTTTGAAGGAAATAAAAGAAGTTGAATTGAGATCTCGTCGTGGGAAATTTATTTGGAACAGAACTTACAATCCAGTTGGTTTAAATAAAGTTAGTCATTTTTCTCGACGCGGTCGTGCACCTAGCAGACTACCGATGAAGAAATTAAAATCTTTGTTAAAGAAAACACGGAAAGTGAGACTTTTTGTATGGAAGGGAATTCTGAAAAATACACCATTGTCATCTAACATTCATTACGTTAAAAATAGAAATGGTTTATACTTAAACCGGTACAAAAGTAACTGTAAGAGTATGAGGTTTTTACTAAGGGCAAGTCCAAAATTAGTTCGAAAACAAGGGAAGGTTTATCTGTCGTCTAAGTATAAAAGAAGAGGTTATTTAGGTGGGGTGAGGTATCGAGGTAGGTTTTTAAGTAAGTACTTGTCCCTCTGTACATGCAACTATCCATTTTATCGTGCTTACAAGAGTTTGATTCACCCAGTTAATTTTAGCAAATTTAAGCTAATTTCTAGTGACATCGAGAAGAATCCAGTACCTTCAGTTTATGTAGATGCTACAAAAAAACGATTCATGCTCATACTGTCAAGGAAACGTTGTAGTATTTGGGGAAAATGCGAAACAATGTGTTGCAATGAGTTTGTGCGCTTTGCTTTACAGTAAGATAAGAAGGATTACTTCAGTCGATGATATAATTCAAATAATGACTGTTGGTAACCAATTATATTCTAGTCTGTCATTGCTTACAAGACAATCTATGTTATTGTTAACAGAATTATATTGCCAGAAATAGTTATAGTGTTTGAGCGATTTTTCAAGCTTGAATACAGTGAAAGTTATACTTGTAACATGCACGGTGATGCCTGACTTGAGGGGTCTGTATGCCACTTGAAACACTCTTCGCTTAGAACTACAACTCATTCATTTTAACTGTGGGAATTATTGGTGTTGATTCTCATACTAGAGATATGTATGGTAACAGTCACAGTCTAGGTACATGTTTATTGTTGGAAATACAATCTATGCGTAAATTAGTACAATATTTTTAGAGTCTATATACATGTAGGAATGAGGATAATATATGTATGAGCTTAAAGGTGCACATATTGCTAACTTTGAAGTTGATCTTTGTTCAAGCAGTATTGAATACTGTAGTATATCAAATGTTAATAGTTTATACCAATGTTCTTGTAAACAGTGCTGTGCTATAGCAGTTTAGGCAACGTGTTACTCTGTTATTAATCCACGTGGATACTGGACTTCAGGAACTTTATCTGCCCTTGCTGGTAATGGGAATACACTTTACGATGTGATGGGTGTGAAAAGACATATTATGCCAGTTGATCTTCCTGAAAGTGAGAGTATCAGTTGAGCGGAGATAAACCGTACTGTTTGCACTGTAAGCAATAGTGTCCTATGTTGCAATTTGGCTGAGAGCAAATTTGTGTTGAAGATGTGCATTTCAAAACATTTTTCATGAATTGACAGGATTTAAGTTATGGCTTGGAGCAAACTGTACAAGCTGTGTAGTTCAGCAAAGAAGTAGAGTAAAGGATTTATCTTTTCTTTTGGGATATGATGACAGTTAGGTGAAATAAGACTTGTTAAAAGTATCAAGTCATTAGTTGAAGAAATTTGTAAAATTACACAAAGTAAGTTAAACTGTCAAATACTACAACATGAAATACACTTTATATTATGCTCATGCAAAATTGAAAGCAGTGAAAGCGAAAAGATTGCGTAGAAACACAGGTATAGTTCATTTTGAGTATTGTGAGATAGAACCTCTTTAAAAAAAACATTTAGTTACAAGGAGAAAAGAAAACAGGCAGATCGTGGTACAGATTTTTGCAGTGAACAGTATAAAAATAAAATAAGGGAAGATCCCTGTTATATATGTTGTGTTTGTAATCAATTACTTTATAAGAGATCAGTTTACATTTTTGGCAAAAGTAAATATTCGTGTCAAAATTTTTTCATGGTGCAGTCTTCATTTGATGGAAAACAGTATGTTTGTGAAACACATCACTTAATACATATCAACACCTATCAACACCTCAGTGCCACTATTAACAGAGTTTGACTCTTTTACCAACATCCAATAAAAACAACCCATGTAGAAACCCAGCAACTACCTCACAAAAGACACCCATTACCTTACCAATCAACTTCCAATATTACTCCACGCCTATTTCTTCACACATCTCAACTAGCCCCTCAAATATACAATACCACTGCACTACCCACATATCCCTCATACACATAACAAACTTCACGTACGCTTAGTACAACCACGCCCAAATATACGCTTCCACAGCGTCTTGTTTCTATTGTATTAGAAACACACAAAAGGGAAAATAATGAAAATCGTGCGCATTTTATTCATGCGATGAAGTCAAAAGGCTGGCATCATCCACCTAAAACCCTTTAAACCGGATGACGTTATCTTAGGGAGATTCCTGCCCATTTTATTTATGAGATAAAGACAAAAGGCTATGATCTCATTGACGTTAATGTATACCACTTCAAACTAATGAGTGCGCCCCATCATCTACTTAAATTTAAAAGTAACTAACTATTTGCCGTTACAAGGTTAAAAGCTAAAAATACAAATTTAAATTGACTAGCTATAATACGGTAAAATTTAGTAACACTCGGCATCAGTGTGGCTTGGTTACTGTTGTACTTGGTCACTCCCTTGTCTGCCATCAGCTTTTCTTGTTTACAAATACTTCAGCAAACTCTGGTTGTCCTAGTCTAAAATCTAACGTACTTACAAACCTAAGTGCCTACAAAACTTCTACTTCACCAGGCCTTTTCCGTCTTGTCTGAGGCCAAAGAAGAAGATGACAGAAAAAGACAGGCCTTGCTAAGCTTTTACGCTCAAGCCCAAGACCTTCTGAGTAAAATGGACGAACCGATGTTAACTTTACTTCAGGAGAGTTTTAAAAATCTCAAAGAGAAAATGAAGTGGCACGAAAAGCAACTGAAGCAAACGAAGTACTTTCTTCTTGTGGCAGGTATATGTTTAAAAATGTTCTTTAAACCCTTATCATTGATCTTATATCCAGTGACGATTTTTCCTTTCCTGCTTGCATCCAACCCTATACTAAGTCTGAAGATTCACCAATGAGAACAAAGGTGATTCATTATGATCAACTTTCTGTAAACAAGAAAATAATTCGCTTTTGATGTTAGCAGGAACTGAAAGAACATATTGCAACGATTGCAACGTCCGCCGAAAATTAGAAGTATTTGTGTAGGAAAACTAACTCTTACCACCCAGTCACGGTTGCGTGGTTTTCCATAGAAATCGTTGTGAATTTTAAAATTTCAAACTGTCGTTAAATCTTCCCTCAGGCATTATAGGGCTCGAATTGTCTGTTATGAACAAAAGAAAATTTGAGCCCCGTCATGCGTAAGGGAAAGATTTTACGACAATTTAATAATTTGAAAATTTACAAGGATTTGTATGAAAAACCTCTAAACTACTAGCTGTGGCTGAGTCGCAAGAGCAGCTTTTTTCACACAAATCCTTCTAATTTTTGGCGGCCGTTGCAATCGTTAAGTTGGAGATATATGGCTCAAAATTAATAGCTTACCTAATTGTTATAATTATGCTCTCTCAATTCCAAATTATTTTTCCAAAGTGAATTGTTTTGGTTTTTATAGAAAGTTGATTACGCGACCAACTATTGTGAAAAGCCTATTAAAAAAGAAGGTAAGTTTTGAGCTTCACTGCAACCCTGTGCTGGTCATTTGATATATTTACAGGTGAAATGTCCTCCGGCAAAAGCAGTTTGATCAATCTTATTCTTGGAGAGGAGATTCTTCCGTGTGCCGATATTTGCACAACATCCACCATATGTGAACTGAAGTTTGGAGAGGAACGCAAAATGGTGGCGCATTTTAAAGACAGGGATCCTGAAACAGGTCTGGTAACTAAGACCATCCCACTTGATGAGCAAACTGGTTACCTTAAGCAGTTCTCAAGTTACATTCACAAGAAGGGCTCAATTTACAAGAAGGTTGAGCTCTTTTGGCCTCACGAACTTTTACAGGTAATCAGTTGTTCCAAAAATAATTTTTACTTTAAGGTGTGAAATCTTGTTTTTAGCTGTAGTGCCGCCTAAACTAGCAGGAAATTGACGAGGACGATGTAATCTTTCGTAAGATTTGTTTGGAAATCTTTGAATTTTTAGAACATACTAGAATAGGCCTTTTGCAGCTGTTAGTCATGAGATCAACTTTCTGCAATCTCGAGAGCACTGATTCGTTTTGAAAAAAATAATTTTACCAGTAATTGAAAGAGAATAAAAAAGCTAGAGCGTAAATTCCAGGCTTGTCTGTCAAAAACACAGCAACTTTAGGAGGAGTCGTACTGGAAAATAAGCCGTGTCATCCGTATTAAATCATGCAACAACTTGTATATGTTAAAATGTTAAAATCTTCACAGAAAATCCTTAAAGGCCTAAATTTCGTCTTCTTCAGTGCCCGTTCTTTCAAAAGAGATTAATGCTAGAACATTTAATTAGATGGCAAGGCCTTGTGACCTCTTTGCAAAACAGCAGCACCGGTCTGAAAAGCTGCGGTCCTTGTTGTCGGGCTTCAGGTTATGTGTCCAACTGCAAAATGCCTTGACTATCCCTAAAAATTTGAAGAAAAAAAAAAGGCTGTCTTGCCAGGCAGCATCTTCATCGGAAAGCCGTCATAACAAATGACACACAATTATACAGGAATAGCCTGCAGTAAGGGTGTCTTTTTATTAGTATTTTCGGGCGAGTCATTTCTCAGTCTGTTCGTGGTCTCCATCTTGATTTTGAAAGCAGAGTAAGATTGGGGAAACCAGAAGAGTAGATAGCGGGATCAACAGGATGGGTATTTCGGCTGCAGGATTCGTGTGTCCCTCCACCACAACCCGACTGTCAAAAGACTAGCAAAATTTCTAACTCTCTCTTACACTCGTTATTTCTCTTTTTTTACCCTAACAAAAATAATAAGATACAACCATGACAACTTGTAAAAGATGATCAGTATGCCCTTACCTGAACTGAAGTGACATTTTAGTAATTAATACCAGCATACCAGCTTTCACTGTCTTTCATTTCTGAATCAAAGAAAGATATAGTGATCATTGACAGCCCTGGTGTTGGGGAAGCTGATGAGATGGACGACATGGTAATTCAGTATCTGTCTGAAGCCTTTGCTTTTGTATATGTCGCTAACAGTTCACTTGGAGGTGGAGTTCAAAAAGACAAAGTGAGTACCTGAAGAGTGTGCGTTTGTTTTTCGGAGATTCCATTTGAGAAGACTGGCGTTTTAAGTAGCTTTTTTTTCATGCAAATTTATTTAGATGCGTTTTTTTTGCGTATAGCATACAATTTATCAGCCTCCCACACAGGCGTTTTTAGGGGAGCTAGTTTTTCATCTCTCCACACAAACGCCTGCTCAACCGAAAACAACATTCCTTTCCCATTGTCTTATTTGCGTGGTAAGTGACCAATGGACAGTTGTGAAATGAAGTGTTGACAGGCTAAGCACGATTAAAACGTGACCCTTGAGTTACCGTTTTCCCTCTTTTCTCTCCTTCTCTAAGGTTAAGCAGTGCATGGAGTATTCTAAAATTTGACTAAAACTTACTTTTGCTTCTCTGAATCTAACATTTATTAGAAGTCAGAAAGCTTTCCCAATGTTTCATGTAGATCGAGTAATTATCAGATTACCCTGCGGTCAAGGTCAACTTTGCAGAGTTTGGAAGGTACAATGTGATTGGCTAACCTTGGGAAAGGAATGTTGTTTTCGGTTGAGCAGGCATTTGTGGAGAGGGATGAAAAACGAGCACCCCTTAAAAAGGCCTGTGTGGGAGGCTAACAACTTATATGCATATTACAGACCTTTTCAACCCTTGCTCGTTTTCATTGATACAATATATACTGATTTATTACCGTTGTTTCTTGATAAAGTCAGGAGCGTAATGAGTTTTATAATGCGGTGAACTCACTACGATCGGGGCTGGGTTTTTCATAGCTGGGTTAAGATAACCCAGGGTTAATCTGAAATTCTAATTCAGATATGAAAGCTTAAATATCAAATTCATTTTAATTCTCTCTGTCTACAATTTTCTGAGAGCATGCTCAATATTGAATATAGAAAATTATCGGAGAAATTGTTTTTGAACAAAGGAGAAAGAAACCCAGATTAAAATTTTATTTTATTTATTTATTTTTATTTTTTTCCCTCCATTTATTTATTTTACAAGCCATTTATATTGTATTACAAGATTGAAGAATTAAAGATGCTATTTGTAGAATTAAATTTTCGGTTACAAGAATAAATGGAGAGGGCAGGATATAGTTAAACTAATTACTTGCCCTTTGATTAAATTACAGTTTTATTTAGGTTAAAAGAGAAAAAAAGAGAAAAGTATAAACCCTTTAAAAAAAGGAAAAATATATGAAAAATATTCAAAAGAGAGGAAAAAAGAAAAGCACATACACACACACATAAAAAATGCAACATTTGAGAGTCGGTGTGGCCATGATTAATACTGAGCAAGATAATAGTTGAAAAGTGCTCTTTTAAACAATTTTTAGTTGTTTTTTCACGTATAGATAAAGGAATATCATTCCAATAATAGCATCCTATGACTGTTGGACAGAATTTTCTTAAATTTATTTTAAAGCTACTGGGATTTAGGTGTTGTAGGGATGCACTTCTTGTGTCATAATTATGTTGCTCAGATACCGAGGCAAGCGTGAAATTAGACGGCTTTTTATCTACAAAGTGATCGTAAATCAGCTGGCAGGTATTTAGCTTAACAATGTCAGGAAGCTTAATTAGGCCAAGGTTTGCATAATGAGGCGTAATATGATCACGAAGTGGAACGTTGTTAATAACTCTCACAACTTTGTTTTGTAGCTTTACTAATTGTGATACTGGAGCTTTGTAATTATTACCCCACAGAATGCAACCGTAGTTTAAATAGGGGTAGACAAGTGCATAGTAGATACTTATCAAAGACTGGGTTGTTACATGTCGTTTCAGTTTTGCGATGATATTTACACTTTTGCTGATTTTACTACTGATGTGGTCAATATGATCATGCCAAGACAAAAAGCAGTCAATAACTAATCCTAAGTATTTAATGTTGTACGACTGCTCAAGATATTGGTCGGCAATTTTTAGAGGAGGGTGTAAGTTAGAATTGACTTTTTGTCTCGGTTGAAAGACCAGGTATTTTGTTTTACTTAAATTCAGAGTTAATCTGTTTGAACAAAGCCATTTATAAATTGCTGGCAATTCAGAATTTATTCGCTGTAGCAATGAATCTAAATCCTTACCAGGCGCAGTCAGCGAAGTATCATTGGCGAATAGTCTTATGGAAAAGTAGTTAGTCGCATTAACAATATCATTTATATAAACTAAAAAGAACCGGACCTAAGATCGACCCTTGCGGTACTCCTGAGTTTACTTCTAGGAAGTCAGATTCAACGCCATTAACAAACACTTTTTGCTTCCTTTTGTTTAGGTAGGACCTAAACCACTGATTTTCAATGTCTCGTATACCATATACGTCAAGTTTTGATAACAGGATAGAATGGTTGACTGTGTCGAATGCTTTACTTAGGTCTAGTTATATGTAGATGGCATAATTTTCTTCGTCAAGGGCTTTCGTTATCTCATCTATAAGGTCTACCAAGCAGTCAACCGTGGTCATGCCAGATCTAAAGCCATATTGATTTGGTACCAAAATATCTTCATTGGTGAGATAAAATGATAATTGGTTAAGAATGCATCTCTCAAAGATTTTACTTAATGCTGAAAGAACTGATATGGGGCGATAGTTATTGCATGAGGAACGAGAGCCTTGTTTAAAGATTGGTATAACTTTGGCAATTTTCAAGTTATCAGGGAATATGCCATGTTTAAGTGATAAATTTATGATATGTGTCAGAGGTCGAAATATTTCAAGTGCAGCAGAGGATAATAAAAGCGGGTGTACCTTATCATAGCCATATGATTTCTTAGTGTCGATACTTTCTAATAGTAGATAAACCTCGATTTCGTTTACTTGAGCAAAGCGAAAGGTTGATTTTTTCCTCCTCATATAGGCTGAGAAGTGGCGATCCGCTTTAGGCAATTTAGAAGCAAGTTCAGTTGGAACATTGCAGAAGTACCTGTTAATAGCATTTGATATTGAAGATGGTTGCTGGAGATTTAATTTAATTTAACCCCCGTTTAGCGCTAATCGGCCTTCGAAGAATTGGGCCCAGGAGCTTAAAAAGCGTGTTTTTCTCTTTGAATTCTTAGCTCTGATTGCATAGATTATAGTCAGTGTAAACCCATAACAAAACCCAATACGCTTCGAGAAACGTGCCAGGTATATCCACATAAGCGATTCTTGTATCTTTATAGCTGTAGAGCAGTTCAGCACCTTTTTGACCATGGGTTTGATCAGTATCGAGTTCCCTCTGTAAAATTTGTTGTTTTCAGAAGTAACCCCCACGTGCAAGTTTTTATATTCATAAAACGTCCGTTACCGTCTAAAAGATATCATATACATCGTAATGCAAGGGTGGCCATTGTTTTAGGTTTCAAAGCATATTCGACTAAACTTTTATGCAGCAGCAATAAAGCCTTAATAACGTCGTAGATTAAACCACGTGATACCACATAATTGGATGATGACTGTAAGAAGTAATTATTGGATGAGGCTGAGGATAATATGAAAAATTATGGAGATCGAATTAAATCTTTCGCTATTTTGTCCAGCCCTGCTAAAAAAGGTTAGGCACCGCGCCTTCCGTCGATATCTGCACCATTGACGTCAATTGCAAACAACTTCTAAAATTTGGTCAACAGTAGCTGGTTATGAAAAATTAGTCGGGGAATAATAATGAATGATGAAGGTGATAAAAGAAAAAAGAAAGAATTTGAGAGTGACTAGTCGGAACTGAGAGTAGAAATTGCCCAAAGAGGGACATGTAGACAGAAGTAGTTCGTGTGGTGATTGGTGCCCTGGGCCCCATTCCTAATTCACCTCGCCACCTTGAAAGTCTCGGGATTAAACCGCATGTCCCGAGGTTGCAGTAATCAGCACTGCAGATTGGTATAGCCAAGATCTTGCAAATGGTGCTCCTTGTCTGAGGTCATTGACTTATTAGAGAACGCATAAATGACAAGAACTCCAGTTTTTTTCTCTATTTTGTGCTATCTAAAAGATAAAAAGTACTAAGATTTACCAGCATTCTGGACAAATGTTCATGTTAAGACAAGGTGCATTTAACTGATTTAAGATTCCCCCACTTTTGTCTCCGCCCCCAATCGGCCTTCTCTTACTTAACTACCCTAAATAAAGCTTTCCTATCAGCAAGAAGAAAAAATAACCTAAAGTTTTCAACGTTCATTTTGGCTCACAGCTTGAAAAGCTACTCCACAAAGCGAGGTACGTATCAATCGGCGTTCCGGAAGAAGAGATAGATGAAGATAGCAAATGGCTCCAAATGCAGGAAAATCTGTTATCCAAGTGCGCTTTGTTTGTGTGCAACAAGTGGGACCAGCTGAATGAGAGCGGTGTTGAAAGCGTCAAGAACGAAATATTAAAGAAACTTAAAAGAGCCTGGCCCGGCGTTGATCCCGAATCACAAATCATTTACATGTCAACCACTAAAGCCCGTACTGCTCAAGAACTCGATGTTATCAGCGAAAGCTTCTCCTCCTTAATGGATAAAATGAGGTCAATGGTCCTAAAGAGCATTGAAGCTAAGCACGAACTTCATTGGGGGTAAGCGTTATTGTAATGTTATTTTTTTCTGCTCACTGGAAGTTTCTGAATTAACCTGATGTCCTGAAGGGAAAACTGTAACTACTTATCATATCACACGCAGAATACAATGTTTGGGCAACACAGATTACTGACTTGCAGAGCGAGGCTCAAGTGAAAGAGAGCGATAACCTAAACCGCTAAGGGTGGTATGAGCTAGTAAGCGATAACAACCTCGTAAGTTGCTAAGCATTTGAGCGATCTGAAAGCCGATATCCAGAACCGCTAGAAGACTAGCAGATCGGAGCGTGTTTTCTGTCGTAATTATCAATCATCACCTATAAAGGGTGGCCTGCACAGAAGGTGTTATTGGGAGTGTTCAGGTGTGATTTGGGGTAGGCGTGTGAAGCGGGACACACGAGAGATGAGAGAAAAGGAAAAAATCCCTCTTCTCGCGCGTCTGTCGCTTCGCTCTCGTGCCCCAAAACCCGCTTGAGCACCCCCAATAACCTCTGTTGTGCAGGCTACAGCTAGGGTAAAGCAGCGTAGCGGAGCAGCATGGGTAGAAAATCTTGTTACTTATCGATGCGAGAAAATTTTGGTTATAACGTCTTCTGACGGCTTACTTACGTGTGTTCGCCCGTCAATACCCAGATTTATTATATGGCTGAGTATGTTTTCCCCATGCGATTGGTCAATTTGCGGTCCGTAACTTGCTATACGGACCAAAATTTTTAAAGAAACTGCTCGTTTCGGAGCTCTAAATCTCTTTACCTCGGAAAAAAGGTTGTTGACTTTGGCCTTCAATATTTTAAACTGTGTTTATTTGTGAACGAAGGCGATGAAGAAACTAACTCGTAATCTTATCGAAGAGGATTCTAGTCAGTGTTTGAAAATTTTATCGCAGGACACAGTTAAGAAGACGAAAATCGACTGGCAGAGATTCGAGATGTTTTGCTAAGAGAAAATGAGTAATTCCTTCGAAAAATATGATAACAAACACACCTGCACCCGATAATCTTGACAAGCTTCTTTGCCATTTGCACTGTTTTTTCAAAGACCAAAGAAAAAAAGCCAGACACAATGCCCAGTTTTCAAAAGATTCCAGCGTCACATTAACGAGTGAATACTTACAGTGCTCTTAGTTTTGACTGAATAAACTTTAAAATATGTCTGTAAACCCTGAGGACTGGGAGGTTGACTTTGCCTTTCCAAATTATAACCTAGCCGTTGTTTTAATGAGAACGAAGCTGATGTAGAAACTGAATCGTAACCTATACCGAGGCAGAGAATTCTAGTCAGTGTTGGAAAATGTTAACGGAGATCACAACTGAAGACGAGAATGAACTGGCAGAAAGAGAGGTTTTCCCAAAAACAATTAACGAGCGAATCCTTCGACAATGACAACAAACTTACCTTGAAAAGCTTCTTTGCCTTTTGCAGTGTTTTTTTTTTTACAAGGACAAACGGAGGAAAGATGGAAACGACTTCTAGACAGACACAGTGTCCGGTTTCCAAAATACTCCAGCGTTACATTAAAGAGCTAAAACTTACAGTGCTCTTAGTTTTGACCGAATAAACTTTTTCAACATGGCGAATTTGTTTTTACTTTCTCGGAAAGCCTTTGTTATCTGCTATTGTTTTCGTGCGCCAATGAAAACTTTCTTTTTTGAAGCCTGTCAAATGACTGTCAAATCGTGCGTCCTGCACTTGTTTCCGGTCCCCCAAACATAACAGGAAGAAGCCATATAATAAACATCTTATTAGCCTCGTTTTTTCGGTCTGTACTGTAAATTACGGATCCTCGTTTTTTTCCATCGATTTATGGCCCAAGCGCAAAGCGCGCGGGCCATAAATCGATGGAAAAAAACTCGGTCCATAATTTACAGTACGGACCGAAAACTCGGCTAATAAGAGGTATGTATGCCGATGTGAAAGATAATTTATTCTCATGCCTCGTTTTTGGCGGGTAATCACAGGTCCAACGGCGTAATAGAAAACTGAAGACAACAAAAAGCAAGAGAGTTTTTAAATCAGTACGGGAAAAAAAATTTCACAACCTCTCATATCATATCACCTCACGGCAGGATTAGCGCACTTGGTGCAGAGTGTAGAGAGAGTAGAGAGGTCGCGAAAAAAAAAATCTGACAAATGAAGGTACAGCAGTTTGCCCTTCGCGTGGCTAGGATAACCACGTAGAAATGGCTGTCCCATCTCCATTATGAGATGTGCTTTCGTACCTGAAATACATAAGCACTTAAATGGAGTAGGTATTTTGTTGCTAGCTTTAAAGAGAAGAGTTAGGTTTGCTTTCGACAATCCAGGTAAAGCTTAGTTGCTTGTTTATGGAAGCATGAAACAAGCAGTTGTGGAATCGGTTGTTTAAAAAGTAACTTGTTCTATTCAATGACATTGTCTGTCCAACATTTGGTTTTAACTCAGGCCTCTTTAAGTCGTAACTTTTAATAATAATAATAATAATAATAATAATAATAATTCCTCGTTAAGGGAAGGTTTGTAATTCTGTCGCGCGCACAGTGTGTGGATCGCGCGTGGACCACAGAGCGTGGCCCATGCGATAGTGTCCGCTATGACGTCATCAAAACAAAAACTTGGTTGGCGTTATTTTAATTTGCGGTCAGCCATTTTGGTGATCAAGAGATGCTTTTGGCGAAAAATTTCAATGGCTAAAGTATTTTTAAGAGAACATTGAAGCAATTTGGACCAGTAGTTTCAAAATAAGAGCGAAAATCCAAAATAAAAGAACATTTAGATCGCGGTTTCGCTCGGCTCAGCTCGGTACGGCTTTTCCCGTCAAAAACGTACTTTTTCTCTGGGAATTTACCTTTGAATTCATGTCAGACACCTCCACAAATCCGCAATTAACTAATATTTTAAAATGATTACGAGCGCGTACTGGCAGCCTTTGTGCTGGTGTAATATGAGAATACTTACCGATGTTTATAGTAAGTGTCGCTGCTGCATTGCTCAATATGGTGCAATTTGACTTGGGTAAACCATAAAAAAGAATGTTTCAATAATGTAAGCGACTAGTAATAAATGCATGAGTAAGTGTCAGTGAATAATTACGAGATAAATACTTCCTAATGCACTTAATATATTATTTAAATGATAAAAAGCTGCATTAGAAAATTAAGTAACATACGTTGACATACTTAACTGACTATCAAATCACACCGAGATTTTTTTTCTTCAACAAACCTTACAATTCTGTCGTTTGTTTTTCTCGTTCTGTTGTAGTATGCGGACGATTCTTTGGAGAAATTATGTAATTTCCCAGTTTATACTACTACATGAGAAATTTCTGCAATTGATTGGCTTAGAGCAGTGGTATTTTAGCTTAATTTGAAATACCTGCATGTGAAAATTACAAACCTTTTGCTGGTAGTAGTATAAACAAATAATAGCATGATTTGTACGTGATATTTGGCATAAATACCACTTGTGATATTTCAAAATTGTCTAAATTTCACACACCTAACGGCTCGTGAAATTCCGTATAACAATTTTGAAATATCACTCGTGGTATTTATGCCCAATACCACTACAAATCATGCTATTACCTATGCCAATAATAAGGCGAAACATACAAACCAGTGATATTTCGAAATTGTTATAGTAATTTCACGAGCCGTTAGGCGAGTGAAATTTAAGACAATTTCACGAGTGGTATTTATGCCAAATATCACGTACAAATCATGCTATCATTTTTTTATACCGCTACCCACAAAAAGTTTGTAATTTTCATATGTATGTATTTCATAAGCTGAAATACCACTGCTCTAAGCCAATCAAATTGCAGAAGTTTTTCATGTAGTAGTATTAATAGGTAGTCCATCGTAACAATATAAATCATTGGAATAAATAATTTCTTGTTTTAGATGGCTTTACAAACTTCTATCAAGGATTTTCTTTCAAGCAAAAGCGCATGTAGTAAACGCCTCAAGGAGCCCTGGGGAGAGCAAGGAGAGACTGGACAAGATTGTTAGTCGCCTAGAAGATATAGAAAAAGATCAAGAGAAAGTGATAAAAAATTTCCGGAAAATGTTCAACGAAAAAGTTGACGATATTGTGGAGCGACTCTTGGAACATTTCTCGTCAAAAGACGTAGAGGAGCGCTTTACATCATGGTCCTTGGAGGAGGCCCCAGCTAAGAAACGTTCCTGGACGGAAATTGAAGAGATCGTTAACACCTTGCTGTCCATCCGGTTTCAAGAAATTGTCTGTCAATGGGAGAAAAAAACCAAGGTGTTTGCAAATGCTCATCTTTTCTTGATGCAAACATTTCAAAATTATTATGATGATGTTGAATTCCAACTACAGAATCTCCAAAGCGATGCCACCGATGTTGACTCTGGCAAGCAAAGATTTCTACCATTTCGAATTTCACTATTTCAAAAACTTGAGTGGATCGTGAAAGGTGTAATTTACGGCTCTCCCCTCTTAGGGGCCCTGTTCAGTTTTGATTTAAAGAGCGCCTTCGAACAAGCATCTGGTTTGAAGAATCGGGCTAGTCGGACTGTTCAAGCCTTATACAAAGATTTATTGTCAGATGTTTCCGAAGGCACTCTCGCAAGAATTAAAAATAAAAATCAGCTTAAATCGTTTGTTGATGAGAAATTGAAGGACGCTAAGCTCTATCTTGATAGAATTGAAGCTCGTCTTCCAGATATGATCAAGGCGGACAGGGACCTGTATGAGCAACTGATGAAAGAGAACACTGATCGATCTCGCTACCTGCCGCTGTTCCATGAGGTGGCACAGCATAGGCACCAGCTGGCACTGCTTGGCCTAACTGAGGTTTGTGCGGTAAAACTCGATCGCGAGAAATTTCACTGGAAAGAAGAAACGTCTTCTTGCCTTGGCCGTGGGTCATTTGCTGCGGTTTACCAAGGAACGATGAGAAGCGACGGAGAGGTAACAACTGTGGCATTGAAGGTGTGGAATGAGGCGCTTGATGTCAATAATGCAATCCAAATCATGGAGGAGATGAAAAACTTGAGGTATGAAGAAAATTTTCAGCGTTTATACTAGCTACTTTATGAGAAATTTCTGCAATTGATTGGCTTAGAGCAGTGGTATTTCAGCTCAATTTGAAATACCTACATGTGAAAATTACAAACCTTTTTGCGGGTTGTAGTATAAACAAATAATAGGGACCTTTAGCATCAGGTTTTTCGTGGGAAACCGCAAACCGCAAAATGTCACGTGACCACGGCCTTGCGGTCACGTTTGCAGTTTGCAGTTCACGTTTGAACCGCAGGAAGGGCTTCCAGCGGTAAGTGATTTACGGCAAGGTTTTTTGCCACAAAAAATTGTACAGCCTCGCGTTTAAAGGTATGAACTAGCTTTTTGTATCCGTTTGCGATGTGTTTGTTGGATTTCTGATCTCGAATCAATGAATTATTGCTGATTTTTGGGCGATTAAAGTGATCCACTTCGACTTGATGAAAACAACATGGCGGCCCTAAACATTGAACGCGTAGTTCAAATCAGTTTTATATTCCTTTCTGCCGTACTTACAATGGAAAGTATTCTGTTCCAATACAGAGTTAATTTTTTTTTCTATCTTGTTACTGAATTCATAACTTAACTCAGTCTCTGTTTCGTTCCTATTTTTAACGTATCACTCCGCGAATATCATTTTATTTTGCTTATTTCTCTTAGACTGGGGAGCTCATGCTTTATAAAGCCTTCTGGTTTCTTCTGGGCTCCCTTGCAACCTTACAATTCCTATATGTATTTTTGTATTGTATTGTATTGTATTTTGGCTAAATAAAAGTGAACTGAACTGAACGCCTTGCTAAAGTTTGAAATCTCGCCAACGCGAAACTGTAAACGCGTAACTGCGGTTTGCGGTTTACCTGATGCTAAAGGTCTCTAATAGCATGATTTGTACGTGATATTTTGTATAAATACCACTTGTGATATTTCAAAGTTGTCTCAAATTTCACTCGCCTAACGGCTCGTGAAATTCCGTATAACAATTTTGAAATATCACTCGTGGTATTTATGCCAAATATCACTGACTACAAATCATGCTATTACCTATACTAATTGGGCATCGAGACAGCGTTCAAACCATTAAACATAGTTTTGACGATAATGTGACCATCACATTAATTGGACAAATTAGAAGGGATCATTTTGAAATCGATCAGAAAAGAGAAATTCTCCAACACAGGGAGATATTTTGGTAGAAGACACAAAATTCTGTGCGGCCAAATGGACTGAATGATGGATTTATGTATATGTGTAGATATGTACTTGTGTATGTATATCTAGCCGGATTTTTGATAACGTTATCGCCAAGTGGACCTTTTGTGTCCAACAGTTTTTTTCGGCCAAAACCTATCTCCAAAGCAACCATTATAAAAACTAAGAGTGCAACCATTGCTTTTTTTCTTCTCCTAGCTCTTTCTTTTTCTCCTTTACTTTTTCTTCGTTACTGTGATTTTCTAGGCTGTTCACAGTCCCCTATTTTTTCGTGAGATCGTTTAGATATACCGCGTCTTACCGTCACGGCTTTCTTGATTTTCAAATGTACCGAGGGGGCGGGCGTCGGGGATTATAGCTCGGGGGGGGGGGGGGGGGGG
>CALNXI010001347.1:34774-51371 GCA_942486025.1 Porites evermanni
TGCAGATCGCGTTCACGGAGCGCGTTGTGCCAGCAACGCAGGCGTTTGATTGGTTATCAGACAATACATGTTAATTTACGTTGACAACGGGTTTAGTTTAAGTTGCCGACATTGACAAGTCGACGTTTCCATTAAACGTACGCTTTCATACCATAAGGGAAAATCTTGCGCAAACACACGAAGGATCTTTGGTATTTTGATTAGGAAAATGTTTTCTTGTGCATGTTTGCCAATTTTATTTCGAGGAATGGCCCAGAAACATTATAAAATCACTGTTTCGAAAGGAGATATTTGTAAACACGCGTAATCGATGTTAAATGTGTCTGGCATGTTTTTGATCACCAGCGGAGTTTCTTAATTAATGAATGGTAAAAGGCGTGAAATTCCTGTCACGCCTCCTGAACGCGAGCTGAAGTGATGTTATTACAGTCCCTCTATTTTTCTCGCTTCCTCGCAAACCGCCCCCCGCCCCCGCCCCCGCCCCCTTAGTAGTTTTGACACTCATGCAAGATGGCAGCCCGTAACGCAAAGCTCTCGATCTCGATGATCTTACGGAAAAATAGAGGACTGTGAACAGTCTAGTGATTTTCGTGCTTATGAAACCTGCCTTTCGACGCTTTTTTACTCAAATGACTGCAAATTTGGTAAGGTTGGTTTTAAAAAAATCGGTTAGACATGTATATGTATATATAACCTATCACAAGCATCTGTTAGAAGACTTTCCCTTCACAACTCAATAAATACAGGTACCACAAGTGAAGAGTAAAACAATATGTTTTTCCTCTCTCACCTATATTTCGACCGTGTTAAACGGCCTTCATAGTAAAGGTATATAGATGTACATGTCAATGAACACAAGTGAAACTCTAAAATTTGCCTTGAACGGGATTTGAACCCGCGTACATGTGCATAATTATACATGTACTTGTATATATATTTAACAATTATTCCTCGAACCCGAATGGGCCTTCGGCCTCATGGACTATTGACTCAGAGGCCATAAGGGCGAGAGGAATAATTGTTTTAGTAAAATCCAACAAGTTGGTCAAAAATATCGAGAATAAAAATTTTTTAGCTTGTTAAAAGCTAGACTTTAAGCCTTTTTTGCCGCCAAAAAGCCCGCGCTTTTCGCTACCAGGGGGCTATAACATATAGCCTAGTAGCAGCTCAACCAATCAGAACGCAGGATTGATAATAGACCACTTGTTGGATTTTACTAAATATGTATATGTATATGTATACACCCGTTTTCAAAAAGGTTTTCATACAGAGAGATATATAGGTAGATATATACTTTTGTTCTCTTGCACGTGCGCCCGTGTGCATTTTTCACTTGTTATTGTCCAACTTGTGAAAAACTCGGTTCAACGATAAATTTTTTCGTCGTCGGGTTTTTTGTTCCAATTTGACATGTCATTTTGAGCTTTTTTTTTTAGAAAAATAAATGCGCCCTGCGATACAAATTTGCAATGGCGAATTATATAGCTGATTTTGGGAATGAGGAAAACATCCCGCGGAGCAGCCGAACCGCGAGTTATACGGCGTCACCGAATTGGTAGGCCAAATGGAGTGTATTAAAAAATGCGCTGTCCAGGGGCGTACTTAAGGGAAACTGTGAACTAACTTGAAAGCATTTGTGGCGGAGAGTTTATTCTGTCCTCAATGAGATGTTGCCTTACAGGCCGTGATTTTACACGAAAAAAAGAGAGACATTAAGATATATGACCAGCTCATCATGGTTATGATAAAGTCTCCTTCTATGAACCTCGTCAACGCCTTAGTCCGTTTTAATCAGCTGCTATAATATTGTTGCTCCTTCCCACATATCCAACATGGACATCTACCGTCACATCTTCCTTCTCAGCGGTTTCGAAAACACTTTTTTTTTTCATTTCATCTGCGTTTTTCCCTTTATCCTGTAACGAAAACAATTATATGACCTACAAGTGAGCGAATTCCTCATTCTTTAATTTTCAAGAGAATGCAAAACAAGAGAAATGCAGACAATATTCGTGAATTATTTTTCTAATTGACAAATTGGAACAAAGAACCTGACGAAAAGAAAAATTATTGTTGAACTAAGTTTTTTCACAAGTTGGACAATAACAAATGTAAATGCACAGGGGCGCACGTGCAAGAAAACAAAAGTATATATCTATCTATATATCTCTCTATATGAAAACCTTTTTGAAAACGGGTGTATGTATATGTATATGTATATATATATTTATATCCATATGTATATGTATATGTTTATGTGTATGTGCTTGTACTAGTATGTGTGTGTGTATGCTCACAGAGAAAGAGAGGGAGGTGTTAAGCAATGATCGGAACGCATGTACGATGTTATGTACAAGAAAAAAATTGAGTTTAATGGCCAGTTTTGTCTTCCCTGATCATCAGAGTGCTAAACAACCCTCACATCGTGCAGTTTTATGGTATATTACTTGACGAGGACACTTTAAAAACAGTTTTGGTCACGGAAAAGTGCAAAGGAAACTTAAAGAACCACATCTTCAGAGAACTAGAGTCACCTCCTTCTAGATCCGAAGATCCTACAGTGTTCAAAGAAGTATGCCGTTGGGCAAAAGAGATCACCGATGGTTTGGCTTCCATACATGCGAAGAGAGTCGTGCACAGGGACCTCAAGTTGGAAAACATCTTGGTACGAAACTAGAATACGCTTAAAATATTATTATGACTGCATGTAGTCTAACAAAAGTTGTTGGTACGAGCAAACCGGGGCTTAGCAAGAGGACTTTGAACCCTATGTTGTCCATATGCAAGGGCTTCCCTCTGAATTTGATGTTAAATATGATATCGGTTGTAGCTAGACACCTAATGTCTCAGGCATCTTGAATGTTAGTTAAGGTCAATATTTTCATTTAAACGCCTCTAAAATGAAATAAGAAAAAAACCCATTGGCTATTCGTACGGAACCCGTACACCGACTACGGGATTCTTCTGAGTATGCGCAATACAGCTATTTATTCTTTGCAGCGCCCGTACGCTCAGCTTGTATTTGCTATGCATACGGGATTCTTTCTACAGACTTAATTCGTTCCGTTTTCAGCATTTATGTATTATAGCGGAGCCTCCGCGCGCGAGGCGCGCGCAGCGGAGCACCATGGGTAATAAAATTTGGTAAACTATCCATCCAAGAAAATTTGGTCATGACGTCACCGTACGGACTCTCCGGGTAGGGGTAATTAGAAACGAACTCCTGCCCTCTCCCCCAAAGAGTCTTGTCCCCTATTGATTCAAAAGCCTTAGAAATGATTGACAAATCAGAATCTGTCAACTGACCAAATGTTTGGTAAATTTTTAGGGCCGACCATTTGACTTTTGAGGGGGTTATGGGTGTTTTAGAAAAAATGTCGTACTGGTTTCGAGAGGAAGAAAGCATGCAAATAAATTCCTTGGAGAAAAATATCCTGCACTGAAAAAAATATCGCTCATGACGTACAATGCTGAAGAAAAATCTCACACCGTTGTATGTCGGGAAAAAAATTTCTAACTCCAGAGAGGTTTGGGAAAAATTCTTCCAATACAAACTAAATCAGTATGGCTGGCGCGCGTTCATGATGTGGTGGTTTTCAAGACTAAAGTTTTACATTTCAAGATTGAAAATATGCCGATAAAAGACACAAATGGAAAGAGAAAGTTCAAAAGAACGCTCAGTTTCTTTTTTGTGGACAAACGAAAGCTTTTCGCTATGAAATTGTCTTTCGCGGAATTCAGCCTTGTTTTGTGCACGGTGGATCGGAGCGCTTGGCTTGTTTTGAACCAACCAAGGCAGCCAGGTTTCCGAAGACACTTGAGGTACTTTCCGTACTCTATGATCAGAGAAAAGTGCGTTTTTAAAAAGGAGTTGTTCATAAAGGTTTCAAGGACGTTTTCTACATTTTGATATCGGCGTGAAAGAAAAACAACAAAATGTGCTTTTGAAATGGATTTTTTTTTACCATGTGCTCCACCGATTTAACTTGCGTGAACGCAACGATTTAACTTGTCTTACGCGAATTGCTTTTTAGGATTAACGTATGGGTTTTTTGAATAAATATTTTCTAGAAATTAAGTTATTTATCTGTCATATTGTTCATTCATAACATTAGCTCAAAAAACGACCATGAGACTACAGATCGTGAGATTTTTAGAAACATTCAGACGGGCCCTTTCTTGAATTAAAACTAAAGTGTTGTTTTTGTACATGTTCCGCATTGAATTGCTATTCATTTTCTCATTCATTACTTGCCATTCAAGAATTTCTGCAGTGTGCAGTGTGCTGCTCTTTTTCCATAACTTGTGCCCCGAATACAGCTTAATACCGCTTGAATTTTGCGTTTGTTTTCAGTTGTTTTTTTTACGGCTTTATATTCTCACTAAAAAGTGAGCTTATCTAAAAAATAAACGAGTTCACCTATATTCTAAAACGGACAGACTCGCTGGCTTTTCGAGCCCGAGTTTGTCTCTTTTTCTTTTAAGTGAAAAAAGTTGTAAGTTGCTGTATTAACGTTTATATTTGTAGTGAAAGATTGGATTATTGTTATTAGTAGCGAAAAAGGTTATCGTTTGCTTTCGTATGTCTGTTCTCAGAGAAAATATTATACACCTTACGGTAAAATTTTCTTTCAGATATTGTGAGGTATAAATGTAAAGGCTACACATAAATGTTCGTCCACGCCCGTTTAAAGAAAAAAGAAAGGAAAAGAGATCGAAGAAAATGTAATGGGCTTACGGGAAGACCAAAGTCCTTAAGTCGGCCTGATTTTTCTTTTAGGTCTTCCCTTAAACACAGAAACACCGACCCTAGAAATCGTAACCTGTAAATTACTGCTTCTTAAGAGACCTACAATTTAACAATTTTTTCAATTCAGGTTTGTTTGCGGGATATTTTTTCTTAATCATTTAGCCACTCCCTCTAAAGGTGTCTGATGCCGAAGGCTCTTAGGGATGTGAAGATTTCTTTTCTTTTTCTTTTCTTGGTGGCACATGTCATAGTTTGAAGCATGTTTTAGTTCTGCCGGTAAGTCTTCGTCGTGTTGTATTACGCTGTTGTTGTTGTTGTTGTCTGTCACGTACTGGATATATAGAAGCCTACAGAACTAGATGAATTAGTCTCAAACAGAGTAATAAAGGGTGTTGTCTTAAACTGGGTATGTATTTTAGGAAATAAATTTTGGTTCTAAGGAGGGTCAGGGTTTCAAGCCCTTCATAATGAAGGTAAAATATATTATATTGGTCAAGGACCCCCCCCCCTCCCCCCAGGTCATTGTTGAAGGTTAAGGGGAAATTTCGTGAGCACTGTTTGGAGATGAAGTAAGCAAATTTGAAGCAGTGAATAATGGCCAGTGTGTTTTCTACCAGTATTCACAATCCTTTTGCAGGTTTAACTTAATTACTGGGAAATCTTCAGCCTGTTTAGACTCCGCGATCCTTACTCTTCCAGGAAAGTCCGTACGGGAATGTAAGTTCTATTTCAAATATCGCCCTGTCATTTGTCTGAAGTACAATAAGAGAACTTTACGTCTAAGGTTTAAAAAACGTGTTGGTTGTTCGTTTTGTTCAACCGAGGGTATCTTTGAACGAACTGTACATCCCAGCTTCTGGTCACGAGATATTTCATCTCATGACCGTTACTATTTAAAGGATATTATACATATACAACCATAATGCTACGAATTCGATGCTGTGTGGTTTAATGTTGAGAAAATTGAAAGCGGGTTGAGATATTTTTGAGGGTAATAGCTGTATTGCGCACACTAAGAAGAATCTCGTATGAATAGCAAATACAAGTCGGTGCACGGGTCCCGTACGAATAGCCACTGGGTAAAAAAATGGCCAAACTGCTAAACGACACTTAAAAGAACCGTGATCTACGAACAAAACTACTTCAGGTTCAGGTGCACACTTAAGTGAAATGTAAGATTGGTTTACAAATTCTATTGAACATTATAGTGGAATTACTTGAAAAGGGTGTTATTTACAGAGTGCACCCAAAATTATCGCCTGGCAATACTGTAAGTAGTCTTTATATCACAACTAACTGTTCGTGATATTACGTAGGATTCTACTGCCCAGCCCAAAAGTCAACCTCGTCTCCGGGGCTCCACCATTTTTCGTTCTAAGAGAAATAAGGAAATATCTACTAGCAGTAATTGCGCTCTTCTGAATATCATTTCTTGTTCCATTAAAGCTGACTGAAGAAAACACAATAAAAATTGCTGACGTTGGTCTGGCTAAAGCAGAAATAACAACAGTGTATATGGCACCGGAAGTGTTCCGTTCCCGAGTGTACGACTCCAAGGCAGACATCTACAGCCTGGGGCTGATAATGTGGGAGATGTGGTACGGACAGCTGGCCTTTGCTGACCCTCCAGTTACAATGCTGGAAAAATTCTTTGACGAGGTGGGTAAAGGCAAACGTCCAGTTCCCAGGCAGACCTGCCAGGAGCCTCCATCCTTCTGGGAACAGCTAATGACACAATGTTGGGACGGAGATCCAAAAAAACGCCCCGCAGCAAAGGAATGCCACGAAAGAATAGTCAAGTCTGTAAGTCCTGAAAATAGTGTTTGAGCCGTTATCGGGTAGAATAATGAACTGGAAGTTATTAGAGTTTTGTAATATTAGCCAGTCACAGCAGCGACAGACACGTTGAACAAAACTGCTTTCTAAGCCTTTATTAATCTTTTTCCACCCTAAACAGTCTAAACGTTGTCTACTGTTAGCGTGTGTTGATGTAGCGCGCGAAACATAACTTATACAACATTTTAAACTTTTAATTATTATCACAATTCTAAGGAAACAGATCGCAAATAATTGTTGTTGCGTGTAAAATTATCTAAAAGCAGTAACTGTTCATCAGAAGGATGCCTAAAATGTGTGTAATCCCACAATTGGTTTCGGCTCCATTAAATCCTATATTAACTGTAGAACATTTTAGGAGGAGCTACCCACAATGTGAGCACAGTTACTGACACCAAAGGTGGCCCAAGCGTAACATGAGAGTTTGTATGGGAAAAAAAGAGTTTGAAAATTAGATGAAATAAATGAAGCTTAGCAATTCTTAAAACTACTCGTCTTGCGTTGTCATCGGTGTTGGCTAGTATACGATAGTTATCAAGAACATAAGGGTTGGGTACACTGCATCACGACCTAATAACAGGAACGAGTGTTGTAGCCATAGTTGTCTTGTTGGTTTGTGATGTGGTGTCTACTCCAAAAGCACCACAGAGTCTTGTTAATTCTTGCTTGGTGTAGATCCTTTGGAATGCGTCTTGGCCAAATTTATTTATGTAAGTAACTAGGCGATTGTGAGAGGATACGTTTCCCTCGCTTTGGTCACAGGAGATTTCTTCAAACGAAACCGCGGATCTCTTTTGGAGTACTTCTTGTTGTAAGTTTTTGCAAGACTTTTTTTCGATGTTCTGCAAACTTCTTTACCCTTTATGATTTTTAACAAAATGGAACAATTGCACTTTTATCACAGTTCAGATAAATAGAATGATCGACAAATATAATTTACCTGCCCCTATCGGAGGCGACAAAGAGGTATTTGGGTAAAAGAGTCAGTATTCAGGTTATCTCATGCAGCTTTTCAGATGACGAAAATAGCTCTGCGCCCACCCATGGCCTCCTCCCAGGGCTTTCCTTTATAAAACAGTAAAACATATCAATTTCTTTTAGAAATTAACGAATCACTAATGAACCGTCGTTAATTAACACCGAAGTAGTATGCTAAGGTGATTATTAAACTTCGTTTTTTTACTTGTATTTTGAGTCTGTTTTCAGTCTTGTCTTTCATTTTCATAAATTAAAGATAAAGATAATCAGAGAGTCGACTTGGCTGTGTGCCAGTATAAAATCCCGCAGGTATTGGCCTGCCCCCATCATCAAGTATCGCCGCATTACTAATTTGTTCATGTCCTGAATGATTTTCAAAAGACAGAAAAATGATTATGTTAATTGGCGCATAAAAAGGTTAACGTTTTTCAACCGAAAAATAATCAGCATATTTGAAATTTAAGCGTTGCTATTTTACCTTCTTAGAATCGATTACATCTGGAGGGAAGTAGGAAAACCACTAACTCAACAGACTAGGGTTGTTGTTGAAGCCTCAGTAGCATTTTCAGTTGTGGTTTCTTTCGAGTTTTCCAACTTTTCTTCGTTTAATAGTGTTATCCGCTGGTCTTCAGCATCAAGAAGGAACTCGTAGGCCTGGTCGGTGATGTGGGTTAGGCCTCTAGACCTGTACTGTTTCTCTTCGGTTACAGCCAGTGTAGAAGGATACTTGGTGGAGGTCTCAAGGTAGCTGAAGTTTTCTAAGACATATTCTTTAAGCAAAAGACACATCTCGTAGCTATCCTTTGCAGACTTATACGTTACTGGGTTTAACGGGAGTAAATTGTCCTTTGCATGTTTTCTTCTATAATCGTCGATTGGGCAGCGGTGAACAAACTGCCAATTAAAGAAGGTAAAACCAAGGCTATGCTCATCACTGGCAAGCGTCTCCCCTCAAAGATCAATGAAGAAATGACTTTAACTATTAAAGGAACTGAACTAGAACTCGTTCCCAGTGCTTAGCTGCTAGGTCTCGAAATTGACTCTGAACTCTCATTTACTTCCCATGTAGAGAAACTTTGTAAAAAGCTGTCTCAACGAATTGGCGTATTAAAAAAAGATAAGATCTTGCCTCCCCACGAAACAAAGGCTATTGTATTATAATACTATGATAAGATCTGTATTGCATTATGTCAGTTCAATCTGGACTAGTTGTGATAAGGAGAATTTAAGCCGTGTTTTTAAGCTACAAAAGAGAGCAGCAAAGGTAATTTCCGACGCTAATAACCAGGCGTCTAGTGTTAAGCTTTTTATAGTCTACAGTGGCTTCCTTTTTATGAAGAAGTGAAAATAGCTAAATGTTCTGTGGCATATAAACGCATCAAAGGGTGAAGTTCCCTTATATACTGAAGACTCCTTAAGACTCAACAGTCAGCAACATAGTCCTGCAACTAGATATAGTAATATAAATTTTATTTGCCCAAAATTTAATCGGGTGACCGAAGGCGGTAGGTCGTTCGCAGTTTCTACTTGCCAACTCTGGAACAGCTTAAATCTAGAACTCAGAAATGCAGCATCACTAGAATCCTTTAAGAATAATTATCAAAATATCTTATTTAAAGAGCAGCAGGAATTACACCATTTCATAGTTTAATCATATTCTTGTATGTATTTCACTAGCCATATCACTAGTTCTTATACTCATTCATATTGATGTAGAACTTCTATATTTCCTTAGTTTTATTTATTTTGTACTTAGACTTTGTATATTCGGAATCTTATTTTTTTTTTCGTAATTTTAATTTTGATAGAGGGCCACAAGTTTACTAGTTTCTGTAACTAATCCGTGCTACCGTCTTTAAATAAAGTGTATTATTATTATTATTATTATTATTATTATTGGGTCGCAGTAGCGCAATCGGCTAATCCCTCAACTTAGAGTCTCCTCTGATCTGACGGGTCACACAGGTGAGTCGGTTCAAACCCCAGGAATGATAAAATACTAATTCTTTCTTACGCGAATAAGATAAAGAATAAATCATTACAAAGAAATCGGAGTGATCTCGAGACATCTCGAACTAATTCGGCTCTCACTTCGTCAAATAGCCGAATAAAACCGAAAACCTATAGACTTAGCGTGCCCAATCTTGTCCCAAAAATGTCAACTTTGATACACTCCTGAGCGTCCCGAATCCTTTACTTCGCGCTCCGCCGAAGTAACAACTTATTAAGGCCCTTCCCTACCCCACCACTTTTGTCTGCAGCCGTGGGCCACCCACTCACTGTTAGCGCTGTTCCTGGGCTGTCTGCCTGTGCCTTGATGGCAAGCCCATTCAAATTTTTCACACCGGAGTGGCCTGCAGCCCCGCTCCAGGCTAATTCAGACAGACTTATTGGTTTACAAATAACAAAGATAGCCAGACAGGAGGCGATTGTAGAGTGGAAGTCAACATGCCCAGTGTAGATGTTTTACATAGTTCTCGCAAAATATATTAACACTTAACTGTGTTTTTTGCGTTTGTGCAGGGCACTAGAGTAGAATCCCAAGGAGTGATTACAGAGGAGTCAGAAGAAGATTCTGAAGTACACGAGGAAGTGGCTGAGTTGGCGAGTGAGGAGGGCATGGACGAAAAGACCGATGATGAAACTAAAACTGAAACCGAAGATGATGCAGAAGAGAAGAAAGTTATTGATGTAGAATCCGGAGCAATGGTAACAAGTAAAGGCACCAGCTGGGCCTCCAAAGAGTGGGCTGTTCACCTGATGCTCCCTCCTGATGCTGTATCTGAGCGTACGTCAATAGTGGTACACAGATGGGAATACAGTGTCCTTTCACCCCCGCTGCAGGAGCATGAGGCCATCACTAGCAATGTTATTGAACTATCTTCCATTAATGGCCAAGAACTAAAATTTAACACCAAGGTGAAGCTGTCGCTATCCCACAGCGCAACAGACCTCTGGGGCTACGAGCTAGTGATAAAAAAGCTGATTGACAAAAAGGCGAATAAATGGGAAGACTTGGATGGAACCAGGGACATGCGTTGTAGTCCAGACGTCGAAGACAATCACCCTTTTGACATGAAAATACCAGAATTTTTCTTTCCCGTTGCCCAAGCTGATATATCTGAGTGTTCAGCATATGCAGTAGTTTGCCGTCTCAAGGCTTCTCCAACTTACACCATCACGTCTGCTGGCGGCTCATTTGGCCATCCTGACTTCCCAGGCGTGACAGTTACAATCCCTGAGAATGCTGTTGCACCTAACGCAAAATTCCCGTTGGAGTTAAAGGTTCAAGAAGTTTCAGATGAAGAATTTAAAGAGGAAGCTATATTTCTTGGACCTGTATTGCGAATCAAATGCTTTGAAGCTGTCCAGTTCTTGAAACCTGTCAACATTCAGCTGCCAATTTCTCTTCGAGAGCAACAAGACTTGAATCTTAATCCTACAACATGTCACGTCAGAGTGCTATTCCTCAAGTCCGATGGTGACCAAAAAGAATGGATTGAAATCACTGATGATCTTGTGAAACCACCAAGTCTTGATGGAAAGTTTGTTAGGTTCCATGTGGAACGGTTCTCTAATTATTCGCATCGTGTTGAGAAGAAAACCAGAAGCTCCGGTTTTAATAGACAACGCATTAAAAATGTCCATAATAGCCGCATTTTTGTTCAGCCCAGAGTGACTGTCTTTTTCGCTTACTTTCGTCCAGACTTTTTGAAAATTTTGTGTCTGATGTGTTGCCCTGCTCACCTTAAAGGAAAGGTGGTAAAGGAGCTTGGAGAACAAGGTATAACGCCCATTTGCAAAAACTCGAAGAAAGATATGACACCTGGGTACGATGAGGCATCCGTGTTTGTATCAGAAGGAATATACCCTTATAAAAGGAGGGACATGGAGGAAATTTATCTTAGGCTTTTAGAGTACGATCCAGACGATGCTGAGTTGGAGGTTCGTTTTTGTCACGAGAAAGACGTAGCACGAGTGGAATTTTATGACAGCTTAAAAGCCAGAGCGCCTCCATTGTGTAGATTGCACTTAAGAACGCCCACTCAGGGTAAGGATCGTTCGGACTTGTGGGAACATTCACAACGCCCTAATGCATTGATGGAAGGCAGTCCAACAGAACATAAACTAGAACTTCTGTCAAAAAAAATCTCTAACGATTGGAGAACGCTTGGTCGACGGCTAGCCTTCCAAGAAGCAGATCTGCAAGAATATGATGATGGTCACCGACAAATATCCGAAAAAGCATATGCCATGTTGTTAGCCTGGAAAAAAAGAGAAGGCTCAGCTGCTACCTACAGTGTTCTACACCAAGCACTGTGTGACCCTTGCGTGAATCGTAGAGATTTAGCCCAAAAATTTGTTGTTGCATGTACTGAATTAGGTTTTTAATTTTTCCTTTCGACAGAATCGACAGCAGTGTACTTCCTACTTCTTATCGTTTAAATTTCTATTGCTTTTTTGTTCTTGCCTGCGTCGCAGACGGTCTAAACCTTCTGTATACGGTTGCAACGCAGGCAATTTTTGTTCGTGTGCAAGAAAACAGGGGCACCCAACGAGAGTATAGTTCAAAACCACTTAAAGGGTCCCTAAACATAGCATTGTTAAACGTATGTACGTATTTCAACGATAGATATGGGCATATTTTTATCCCCTAAAAATTTTTCGTCTGTTAGGATTTCCTAGCTGAAAGTCTTATGACCCGAGAATTATAGGGATCAAAACTTACATTTTCGAAAATTTCAGCCTGAAAATGGGCTCCCGAAAATTCTAGGTGATCTTTTTAGGGTAAAAAATCCGTTGCGGATGTTCGAAAATCCTAGGAGAGGCAGGCAAGCAAGAAATTTTACAACAAATGCTCCGAAAACTCTACATCTCAAATCGTCTTCCGAACAGATATTTTCCGAAAATTGACGTTGGTTGCCCCTGAAGAAAAATCATAGAAGAGATAAATACGTGCGTTAATTGTCTGTATAATCAGAAGCATTGCCTCTATGCTTACTTATTCCACAATGTAGGCGCGTGTACTGCAAAAGGCTGAGCAGAAAAAGAGCGCAGTGATCTGGCAGGCTTTTAAGTCTCTAAACGTTCTTGTAAATGCCATGGCGCAGAATTGTGTGAACATTTAAACGTTAGTAAATTGATCTTGAATACTTCTCTATATTCTATAGGGAGCCAATGAAGCTCCTGATTAGAGCACGGGTATAATAATGTGCTCGTAATGCTAATAAGCAAAATTCTATTGTTTTCGCTCATTAGGTTCGTAATTTGTGAAGATCGATGTTTGACCCGGAAACCGGTCAAAGGTTTCCTTCGTTTGAATATTAAACAGACTAATGAATTCATTGCCGGAAAACTGATTCCCGTCCGTTGATTCAGCAATCCATTCGTGAAATGAATAACTCCGGCCGTACATTATCCAAATTGAACTCGAATCAAGACTCAAATATTGACTAGGCTACTGAGTAGGTTATTAAATAAAACGTTACCTGTATTTCTCAGGATTAAGAGGTTTAATGGACCGCCACGCATGAGCTAGGTGAGCCTTGCCGCTCTCGCGATGTGTTCGAAGAAAGCGCTGACTGCATGTGTGTGCTGCACAGTTCCATAACATCGGGGGAGGGCAATTTTGTTGACCCCTGACATTGCTACCTTTAAATCGCTTGATATTTCGTTTGCATTGGATCCTGATAGTCAGAATTCTATAACTTCTTCTTGGAAAGCTCCAGACTCCGAATCTAAACTGTCCCGTTGTCCGCCATGATTTTTTTCCTTTTACCAAGGAAGAGCTTGTGCCTAGTATTCCTTATATGGCGAAGCTTCTATTCAAACGAATGGACCTCTTTAGCTCGTATGTTATTTTGTTCTCAGGGGAAATTGCCCTGTTGTCTTTTTATATGCACGGCAATAACACCGTTCGGGGCAAGCGCTAGCTCTACTCTCGCTGGGTGCCTGATTATTTTTTCCTTACTTTATTATTTACAGTTTGAAGCGAGAGACCGGTGAACACGGTTGATTACAGTATGTACATCATAGGAAATTTCGATAACGGACCTCTCAAGCCAGTTCGATTTTTGAAGCAAGGACCAGCTTACAAAAAAGAAGGACCGGATCCTAGGTAAGGATCTAATCAGTAATAAGTGAAAATATAAAACAAAGAAGCAAGGCTGATTTTACAGTCGGGAATATATATATATATATTTTTACCAATATTTCGGAAGGCACGGCCTTCCTTCTTCAGGGTTTTAACATATAATGAAGAAGTTAAGGTAAGACGTTACAATTTGAAAATAAAAGAATAGCGTGCAATATGATACTATAATAAAACTTGAACGTTGCCGTTGGAGTAGTGATTGAAAGAAATTTGAAATATAAAAAGATTATGAATAAATGATAAATGAATAGAAGAAATAAAGGCTGTATTATATTTCATCTCCCTTATTCATATCTAATGGTTCAAGAGTTTTACCTCTCTCGATGAGGTATGCTTCTCTAGCTTTTCGTACACTGTCTCTATTAGAAGCCAGGCAGGGTTAAAGCAAGTACAAGAACAATTACCAAAGCCAAAGCATTTAAAAAACATATATCAAAGAAGTTAAGTAGAAACCTGATTAATATAATATAATTTTACAATTTTTTTAGCAATTAAAAGTGTGTCGAGCTTCTCAGTGCAGTTATACAATTGTAGTTGCAACTTTTGATCACAATTTGGTGTCCATAGATTTATGTTTAAATTTCTGCGTGTGTCACCAGGATCGGTTAATGATCTAAGCTGTTTCACCTTAGATAAATCAAAAGCAACAGTATCTGTTCGTCCTTTTTTGTTTTTGGTGTCCACCCCATTTAAAGCACGACGTCTTAAACACCACATAATCCATGATTGTCAAAATTCAGGAATTTTAAATGCGTAGATTTTTGGATTGACAAAAGAGTCAAAAGATTGTGGTGTAGTAAACCTGCCAGGCTGGAAAGATCTTGTGAACATTCAATAAATACTCGACAATTACATAAGGAAACCATGGGCCACGCCAAAACAGCAGCAGCAGCAGCTACGAACAGCAATGTTTTTGTCAAGCGTTGGTTTTGGGCGGTTCTGGTTTGTTGGTGAGAGGAGATGGTTCTCATTTTACCGTGATTTTCTCCAAATACTAATGTTACAGACATATGATGAATAAAAAAAATCGAAAATATTATTACAGAAACATAATAAGCTGCTATGACTAAAATTAAGTTTGCAAGAATAAAGTACATCGCGCTGGCAACAATAGCTGGCCCATAGACGGCGTAAAATCTTTCACAAGATATAAAAACTGCGGAAATTAACGAAGCCTGCAAGAAAATGATATGGAAGTGAAGGTAAAAGAAGTCCCGTCCAAACTCCATAGCTGAAAACCGACCTTTGAATAAACAAACAAAGGAACGGATACAGCTCCTAACATTACATCCGCGAACGCCGTGTTTATAACCAGAAACAAGCTTTTCCGCTCTCGGAGCTCCTTCTCTAGTGCGAAGAAAACAATTGTGACCAAGTTCCCCGTGACAATGAAGAGAGCTTCAAACAAAAGAGGCTGCAAACTACTATTTCTTCCGCTCGAGACGGGAAATCCATATGCGCCGGTGGTGAAAGTGAACTGAGGTTGTTGCTGTTGTTGGATCTCACGGTAGTTGACGTATTTTTCATTTTAGTGCGAATTGAATCAGTTGTCGTCGTTGGTTGCAATTTATTTATAACCCAGAGGATTTGGAAAAAAAGTCTTACGTAAAAAACTTGCAAGGGTCAGCGCGGAATGTATCTGATAAGCGGCTTTTTGAAGAGGATTTACTGTGAAAGCTTTTGTTTAACTTCAATCCTGCTTTTTATGCACTCCTAGTGCTGATCCAATCGGCAACTTTATCACTAGGAACAGGTGCAATGCTCTGGGAAAGACTTTGAAATGAAATGTTATTTCAGATGGATAAATGACCTGCCATTCAGCAAGTACACGAAAGAATCTTAACTTCAACTATAGTTTTTTTATTACCATTTTACTATTATCATTTTTTAAAGAGGGTTCAACGTCGGTAGTTTGACTGAGCCGTTCGGATGTCCATCAAAACTTGTCTACTTGTCTACTTTTCACAAGAGAGTATTTAACATTATTCCTCGAGCCCGAATGGGCTCGGAGTAAATAGCCGATGAGGCCGAAAGCCGAACGGGCTATTGACTCAGAGGCCATAAGGGCGAGAGAAATAATTGTTTTAGTAAAATCCAAATAGTTGGTCAAAAATATCGAGAATAACAAAATTTTAGCCACTTAAAGCTGGACTTTAATCCTTTTTTGCCCCCCAAAAGCTGGCGCTTTTTGCTACTAGTGGGCTATAACCTATAGCCTTCGTAAATTTTCTGTCAGTTTCCAAGGACCTACTTATTATAACTCTATAGAAAATGATATTAAAGAATCTAATTCTCTCCACTTATTCCAAACGAAATTGAAGAAAAAATTATATACGAATTATTAGTTATAAATCTTGTAGTAAATAGTTATCTTTCTTCACATGTCTGATATTATTTTTGTACTTATTGTTACATATACCATACTTTATATTTTGTCAACTCAGTCTGTGTAATTAGTTAATTTATACTTACCTTCATTGTATTTTACTTTCGATCCTGGCCTTACTGTTACTGTTAACTTTATTTTTACTCTGAGGGAGCTCAATGTCTATAGGCCTCAGGGTTTCTTTTTGGGCTTCCGCGCCACTTTCATTTGCTTTTGTGTAACTGTCTTGTTTTATCGTTATTTGTATTTTGTGGTAAATTTAAATTTAAATGTTTAGTTGTTACATAGCAACGCTTTGTTTCTGTGGCGGCAAGAAGATACAAGCTCGTTACGTTTATTATCCTATTTCATGGCGTATCATTTCATCTAGCTCATCCTACAACAGTTCAAGTAAAAGATGTAACCTTTGCCTCAAAGAGACGAGCTTGTATCTTCTTGCCGCCACAGAAACAAAGCGTTGCTACGTAACAACTAAACATTTAAATTTAAATTT
>CALNXI010001347.1:60076-79728 GCA_942486025.1 Porites evermanni
ATTTTAAACTTTGTAGCGGAAGGACATCTGTGAGCAGGGAATAAGTCAGCACAGAATTTGATTGTCGGCGAATTTCTGTAACCGTCCATCGTTCTGCTAGTGAGAGGCTAGCCGTTGTTCACTCGTCTTGCTTGTTTGGGGCTGAGTCTTATTCCGGTCAAAGAGAGAGAAAGAGTGTCTGGCAAGTTTTGCAATGAAAGATTGTGAACTCGTGTCTGGAAAACTCTCCAAGTGTTTATATATACACAGTTATACGCACCTTATAACTTCTTCTGCGCTTAACGAGTGTCGTTAAAATTTGGGTTTATAACTTTCACTGAAACAACTGCTCCACAGAATGTCACTGATAACTGACGCAAAAGAGTGTCGAAGTATGACTGCACAATAAATGTTACAAAATCTACCTAAGCGGTCCCTTGGGGATGTTCTGTCTTTACGTCATCCTAACTATTTCGTTCTTGCGGGCGCAAACAATAGAAACGTCATCAATACCTACCAATTCCTCGTGGCCCCTGTTCATGCAAATGCTAAACGTTGAACAATAAGCATGTGCTTCATGTTAAATTCTCTTTGACCAAACTTTGCTTTGTCTAGGTTGTTCATCGGTTTCATTAAGCGTCTTAGAATTGTGACTTTCTCTGTTAGAAATTCAAATTTGCTTTGTTCTTCATTTTAGATTCTATTAGGCGTCAGCAAATTTAAAATATTATTGTTTAAAGCAATTTTTCCAAGAAACGTATAATGGCTTGCTTTTATTAAATAATATCATCACCCAGTGTCAAAACTAGTTGCGTTCGTCAGAACGCACTCCCTAATCTGGTGTTTAGTGTGGCTCTAGGGCAGAAGTTTTCGAGTTATCACGGGTTACTGCCAATTAGCAGCCCCTATTGATTTTATCTGGGGCCGGGAAACTGGACTCTTTTCGACTCGATTTTTTGTGATTTTTCCGTACTAGTGACGAACGCGGATCCATAATCAATAATAACCTCTAGTTACTTCAAACATTAATGCAATACCATCCGCCATCCAGCGCCAATGGAGAACTCATATATCCGGAGACCCTGCCTCGAAAAGAATTTTTCTTGCATACTTAAGTGTTTAATTAGAAAAGTTAATTTGGGCCTTTTGTCAGTATCAGTCAGCAAATAAAATTGCATTATCTCTCTCCCTCTGGAATGCAGAATATCTTTTGACTCTCGGGGAAGGTTAGTATACTCGAAGGAGTAATTTGTGTGTGCGGCAAGGCTGTATCTTAAGTCCTCTCCTTTTTAATCTTTATATAAACGACCTACCTTCCACACTTGAAAATACGTTATCTAATTCTTTTGTTTTGCCAAACGGTGCAAAATTTAATTCTCTTTTTTATGCAGACGATTTAATCACGATCCGGAAACAGGATTACGAAATTGGCTTGATAAGTTGTCTTCCTACTGTAGTTCGTGGATGATGAAAATCAATCTCAAGAAAACTAAGATTATAGTCTTTCAGAAACGTGTCAGGAAAAATGCTGAACTTCGCTTTCTGATAGATGGTCAAATTATTGATGTTGTGCAACAATACACTTATCAAGGAACTAGAGTCTCCTTATCAGGAAGTTTCTCAGTGTCACGTGAACATCTCAAAGAAAAAGCTCCTCATTCTCTTTTTAGCTTGACACCACATACGAATCTCAGCAAACTAAAAACATCTCTTGGTTGTAAAGCTGAACTTGAATATA
This sequence comes from Porites evermanni, assembly GCA_942486025.1. Lineage (NCBI taxonomy): Eukaryota > Metazoa > Cnidaria > Anthozoa > Scleractinia > Poritidae > Porites > Porites evermanni. The sequence goes on from CALNXI010001347.1 coordinate 61,794, forward strand.
TTTCAGCTTGCTTTGACTTTCGCGACAAATTATTAACAAATTAGTTTAATTGGCCAGTGATTAAATTTTAGTTCTTTTTCTTAAAACATAAATATAAATAGCTTTTGCAATACTGTATGTACTTCTATGGTCCTGCAAATAAAGCTTTTTTGTTGTCATTGTCGGTGGGGGATGTGCCGCCCAGTTCTCCAAATCTCGACCCTACTTCAGATCAATTTTTTCAGAATGCCATTTTCCAAAGCTGTTTTGAAACCTGGCCTTAAAATTCCATGCCCCTTTGCAGACCAGGCACCTAAAAAAATTGCACTCATGCCATAGGCAGCCCAATAATTAGGTGCTCTCTGATTGCTTGCTTTTAATTACGACCAGAGTGCAATCCACTCACATACTATATACGCCTGCCTTTACCATGTTTACTATTTTTAGGCCTTTTCCGTTTTATCTGAGGCTAGAGGAGAAGATGTCAGAAGAAGATCTGAATTAATTGAGTTTTATACTACAGCCGAGACCATTTTGGATAAAATGCATGAACGGATGATAACCTTACTTCAAAAGCACATTCCTAATGTGAAGGAGGATATGAAACTGCATATAAAGCAACTGAAGGAGAAGGAGTACTATCTTCTTTTTGCAGGTAAATGGCAAACCGCGCAAAAAAACATTAACTTAATTTTAACCTTAAATTATGATCCGTGATGTTTTAATGAAAGAAAACTTACTTAACCAAAAACTGTTTTCTTGATAATCGTGGAGAGAAAAAACCCGCAGTTTCACGGATAGGTATTTTGTGCCGAATTTCCCTTAAACCCACCAATGCCGAGCATACCTCTTTGATCTGGCTGGATAGTCGTGATTAGTAGTAGAATCCTCCTCGCAACCAAACTGGTCTGGTCTGCCGGTTCTCTGAATAAACGGAAAACTCCCTAGTTTTGTGTATCATTTAGCCCCTCAACAGACCAGTTTGAATGAGAAATCAGAATTAAAAGGATTTCCCAACTGAACGCATCGTTCGTATCGGTTTATTTACAGGTGAAACGTCTTCTGGTAAAAGCAGCTTGATCAATCTTATTCTTGGAGAGGAAATTCTACCCTATTCCCATAAATGCTGTACATCCACCATATGTGAACTGAAGTATGGGGACGAACGCAGGCTGGTGGTGCACTTTAAAGACAAGGATCATCCAGAAACAGAACTCCCAACTGAGGAAATCTTACTTGCGCAGCCAACAGAATCTTTCAGTTACCTTGATCAGATCTTTTCATATGTTCATGTGAAGAATGACAGCGGAAATAAAGGTTCAGTTGTCAAAAAGGTCGAGCTTTTTTGGCCGCACAGTCTTTTGCAGGTAAATCAACCTCATTTGCCCGCAAAAGTTTGTAGATAGACTGATAGTTCCAGAGCAGTTTTAGTCCATTGTGGTCTTCAAATAGTGTTATAAATTAAATCGATGACACTAAAGTTAATATGTTCTTTAATTTACACTGGATATATCACTGGAAATTATTGACAATTTCTTGCAAAACAAAATTATTTGACCAGCGATCAATTACATTTTAAAAAGATAAGGTTACTTTAACGACAATGTGCTCTCTCGTCCACATAGGCAACATAGGTAAACGGGCAGAGTACGATGAAGAGGTTGAAGTTGGAAGGCAAAAAGGCGGGAGCCTCTTCGAGGCTTTCTTGAGAGGAGAGAGGATGCTTTAAAATGTCCGGAGATTACTTAAGTTAAATACAATATATTCCCGGAAATGCTACTTTTCTCAAGAAATTATTTTGAATCGGTTACAAATTGCCAGTTTTTAGATGATCCTTGTTGAAAAGCGATCAAAAAAAGGTTCCGTCGATACTTCTTCTGTCGGTCATACTTCCTTAACTCATTTATCTATTTTCTCTCTCTTTTATCTCTACTGATTGGGCTGTTAGGCAGTTATTGTAATTTTAGGTGTGTTTTGATTTTCTTGGTTACTAATCATAGACAGGATTAGTAATCATTGACAGCCCTGGTGTCGGAGAATCTGATGAGATGGACAAGATGGTAGTCCAGTATCTACCTAAAGCGTTTGCTTTTGTCTATGTCATTAACAGTGCAAACGCTGGTGGAATTCAAAAAGACAGGGTGAGTATTTTATCCTTTTCTGTCGATTTTACCCATACGTTCCTCATAGAAGGTTGGTGAGGGGGCGGGCATAGGCACTCGCGCTTCAATCCGTGTATTTAAAATTCTCTACATTACTTCCACTTGAAACTAGATGATTTTTTTTCTGGGCGGGAGCGCACTTCAGTGGGAAATTTAAATAGCACTGGGAACATTCAGTTAATTTAACACGTCGAGATTGTGTTGAGACGTGATGACTAAAGGTCAAAAAAGGGTCCTCAGGGGAATCGCCATCTTGAAATAAAAGCCAAAATGGTTTCCGAGCAGCAGGGTTGTAGTCAGTCTCCTGCAAGCTTCTATTTTGACAGCAGTACCGCTTTGGTTCGACTAATTCTGTACGTTGTTCTAGTTCTGCAGTTTAAAAATGTGCGAATTTTCTGATACGGGTAATTTACTTGTGAATGGAGAAAAGCATCATTTTAGAGCTACAAATTTAGGCCGAGTCAGTTCCGATGAGCCTTTGGCACAAATACAGTTAACGTTTGTCAAGACAAACTGCCACTTCACCAGTTCTCCCTTTTGCTACATCAATGGCGAATAACGAATTAAAACTTTACATCAGCAAGAGACTGAAGAAGTGACCTGTTGGCACAATTTTTTTCTCACAGCTTGAAAAGCTGCTGGTTATGGCGAGGGACATGTCACTCGGGGATCCAAACCAAGAAAAAGAAGAAGGTGGATTAACGTCCGTTATAGAGGAAGATCCCTTATCCAAATGCGCGTTGTTTGTGTGCAACAAGTGGGAGCAAGTGCCAGAGCAAGAAGTTCAATCAGTCAAAGATGAAACCGTAAAAAAACTAGGAAATGTCTGGCCCGGCATTGATCCCGAATCACAAATCACCCACATGTCAACCGCTAGAGCTGTAACTGCTCAAAACCTTGGTGTTATCACCGAAGAATTTTCCTCTGTAATGGATGGAATAAAGTCAGTGATCCTGATGAGCATTGAAGCTAAGTTGGAACTTCATTGGAAGTAAGCGTTAATTTATAAACTCTACTCTCTCCTGCGTCAAAAAAGGCAGCGATACTAATATTCTGCCAATACGCTCAGACCCTTCGATGCATGCACAACAGTTCTACCTTTTTTCATTCTGGTTAAGATGAAATTAAGACAGGAGGACTAAGCATTTTGCGAAGACTTCGCTGTAAAAGTGCTTGAGGTGCTGAGAAAAAAGCCGCATTGTGTGATTCGAACTTTTTATTTACCGAACTTAATGACTTTTTAGGTCGACCAAAATGATACAAGTTCGACGGTTGATTCAAACGTCAAACTTCATTTGTCGGACTCAATTCATTTTCACGACGTACACTGGTCTACAATGCTTGTCATTGAAAATAAATTATAGTAATTTATGCATTATGTTTGGCACATGAGAAGTTCAATCGACGAGTAAAACAAAGTCGCTCCACAGTCGAAATTCTCACGTGGGTCACTCGATCTCGATTCCATAAAAATTGTAGCCTATAGCCATTTTTTCTGGAGAATTTGATGGGAGTCTGACTCTAAAATCGATATTAGTTCAATTGGACTGAGTTTGGATAAGGATGGGGTGCTAGGTAAAAATCGACTTGTGCTGGCGGTAATTAATGCAAGAGAGGGAATAATTTTCATATTGTCAAAGTTGGTTAACACTACCTTCTTTGCCTTTCCTCAAAGGTGCGATCTTTTTTCTTTGTGATTAATTGTTGCCACAGATAACTACACGTGCTTTCATTTTTTAGTTGGCTTCACAGATTTCTTACAACGATTGTGATTCACGCAAAAGTGTTCTTGGAAAATGCTTCCAATACCCATGACGACATCAACCAGAAAATGGAGAAGGTTATTCACCGTTTAAATGTAATGAAAAGAGGTCAAAGGAGAGTGATTCAGGACCTGCAGGCATCTTTCAACGAAAAAGTCCACACTATTTTGTGCCAACTCTCGGAATATCTCGATTCTGAAGACGCAATGGCGCGCTTTACATCATGGTCGGAGAACGAATTTCCAGATCAGTATATATCGGCTTTGACTCCGGAAGTGGGAGAGAAAATAGACACGCTACTGTCTAGCCGTTTTCAAGAGGTTGTAAAGCAATGGGAGGAAGAAAACCATGTGTTTGCAGATGCTCGCCTTTCCCTCGTGAAAAAGGTTAAGAATTGCTACGATGAAGCTGAATTTCAGAGAAGGAATCTCCTATTCGACGCCACAGACGTACCTCGTGGTGTTAGCAATTTTAAAAAGTTTCGGTTTTCCATCCCCAGAAAGGCGTACATGAAGATAAGAATTCTTACCTTCGCGGTGTTTGGCTTAGTCGCCGACGCTATGGATGTCAGGTTTATCACTGAGTTGTATGGGGGTTCCAAAATTGACTTTAAGGATGTTATCTCACAAGCTTCAGTAACGTTTCTCTCTTCTAGAAGAGAGAAGAGGCAACTTAAAAAGTTTGTGGAGGGCAAATTAAACGATGTTAAGGACTGTCTTGGTAAAATTGAAGTTCGTCTTCCAGAGCTGATAGAGGAGGACAGAGAACTTTATTCAGAGCTGTATGGGCAACTCTTATGTAACCTTGAGCAGGAAACTCACTTCCAGGAGGAAAACAAAGACCGCTACCGGAGGATACGGGATGAGGGGTCACAATGCAGAGATCAACTGGCACTATTTGGTCTAAAAAATGTTTGTACCACCAAAATCAACCACGAAGAATTAGAATGGAAAGAAGAAAAGTCATCGCTCCTGGGCAGTGGGTCATTTAGTGCAGTTTATCAAGGAGCAATGAGAAGATGCGGCGAAGTTGCGACTGTGGCTTTGAAGGTGTTCAATGAGGCGCTAAATGCCGATAACGCCAGCGAAATCATGCAGGAGATGAAAATGTTAAGGCAAGTTAAAACGTTTTGTTTTGTTTCTTCCCTACACGTTCTTGTAGGTCATTTTTGTACGGAATTTGAATTCCTGTTTTTGAAAGACAAACTTAGGATGAGTTGGATTGACCTTCAGAAATATTCCGTATTAAGGACAAGTGGAAATAAATTGTAGAAATCACTTTTTTTGGCATTTACTTCATTGCAATACCTAGAAATTTGCTTGAAATAAAATATTCCAATGTATGTAGAGTTGACCTGGTCCAAAATCTACGGTAGAAGAGATTTCATTGTAACAAAACTTGCTTTTGAGGATTCTTATTCCGGAATACGATCAATGGAAAGTACCCTGTGTTGTAAACTAAACAAAGTTGAAGAAACTGACTGAGGTTAATTGCACCTCTTTCCTTTGTTCATATGTCAGAATTCTAAAGCACCCTCACATCGTGCAGTTTTATGGCATATATCTTGATATGAGCAGCCCTATGAGCACTAGAGTCATCTTTGTCATGGAGAAGTGCAAAGGAAACTTAAGGAACCACATCTTCAGAGACGTGGAGTCAACGCCTGGTAGATCTAAAAAGGCTACTACCGTCAAAGAAGTTTGCCACTGGGCAAAACAGATCATTGATGGTTTGGCTCATATTCATGAATTGGGAGTTGTGCACGGGGACTTTAAGCTGGAAAACATCTTGGTATGAAGATAGAATATTTTAATATCGTGATTGTAAAAGTCTGTTGATGTATACAAATTGGAGTCCTCTCGGAAATATTGAAAGGGCAAATCTTGCAATGAAGTCTTCTCTCTGGATTTAATTAATTTGAGTGTCAAAATATGGGAGACAGTGAGCTGAAACCATTGTGTCTTTCTCCTTTTGTAAACAATAGTGGATATCAAGGTATCAGGAGAGAGAGAGAGAGAGAGAGCTGTGAATAGTCTATCGAGTGCCCTTTCTTGTGGGTGATCCATTTTTTGGTGGGGGGAGGGGGCGGGGGGATCTGTTTCCTTTTCACGATTAGCAGAAAAAGAGGACTACTTAAAACAAGTCCAAAGTAAATATCAGTTGTTTCCTTGGGGTGGTAATGAAAAGTCAAATGTGACTCAAGTGACTCCGAAGAAGGCGTTGATCGAAGGCGTGGTCAGAACAGGCAGTCAGCTACCACGCAGCGTGGAAGTTGTTTGGAAACACACCATTACATTTACCCTGCGAACAAAGACTTCTCTCGGGTATGGCTTTTCGCGTAAGCGACACGAACGACTTCGTAAACGCTAAAAGCCATGCCAGAGAGAAATCGTTGCTCGAAGGGTAAATTACATTCCTAGTTTAATGGCCTATTTCCCCACAAGTCTTTCGTAACTTAATGTAGAGTATCTGTACTATTCGCCAGAAGGTCAAAGGTTCGACTCTTGTCGGAAGAACTCGGAATTTTCCACTCGACTAGCCGGCGTCACAAACCAAGAAAAGCATAATCTTTGTCTGAACTATTGCACTATTTTTATAATGCATTGTTCCTTTAAAGTTGTCTGAAGATAACACAGTGAAGATTGCAGACGTTGGCCTGGCCAAAGCAGAAACAGAGATCACCGGCACCTTTAAGGGAACACCTGTTTATATGGCACCTGAAGTGTTTCATTCCAAAATGTACGACTCCAAGGCAGACATCTACAGCCTGGGGCTGTTAATGTGGGAGATGTGGTACGGAAAGCGGGCCTTTGGTGACGCTCCAGGAACAACGCCCCAAGGTTTGTTTGACTGGGTCGATAAAGGAAACCGTCCAGTTCACAAGCAGGGCTGCAAGACGCCTCCATCCGTCTGGGAACGGTTGATGACACAGTGTTGGGACGGGGATGCAGATAAACGCCCAACAGCCAAGGAATGTATGGAAGAAGTCAAAAAAATGGCAGTTTGTAACTAAATCTGTAAGTTCTTCTGTAACTGAACTGTGATCCTTAATAACGGATAAAGTAATAAACTGGCTGATTTGTTAGAGCCTTTGCGGCCAAATTACAAAAGAATCATTAGGAGGATTCAAAAATTCATTAGAGAGGCAATCATATTATCCAATAGGAATTCGATTAAAATGTGTGCATGTAGCCGACACTAAGAACAGGGTAACGCGTATAGGTAACTTGGAAATATATAGTTTTACAGTTAACTAATTAATCTGCTCTTACTAGCTAGCTACAAGCTACTCATGTATGGTGTAGCTTCATGGTAAGCCATTTATGCCGGAATTAAAGATTTGATTACAGATTTTAAACAATAACCGTCAATTTGAATCGACATAACAACAGAAACGACTGATATAATAGATGGTTTGTTCTACTATTTTAGCCATGGGATCAACGACTTTTCGAAGGAATCAGTGGAAACTATAAGTAGGTTGATGTTAATCAGTTGAACGTTTTGCGATCTTTGAGAATTTACAAAACAACAAACAAACCAAAAAATAATTTTGAGGAAGCTGAATTGAATTTTGTATCAGCATCAGGATTATTTTTTATTATTTTTGTATGATCCCAACAAATTAATAAAAGTGTGCAAATTTCTACCCAAAACGTTTCAGTTTGTATAGCAACTCAAGAGGTTGCCGTCCGTAGATTTAAAAGTTAATAGAGTGACAAGTAATTTCGCCATTACATGATCTTGACGTGAAAGGCGTTAACTGTTTGTATCTGTAAACAAGAGCGTTTATGACATAGTCTTAGGAGATGGCTCCCAGAAGGTAGTTACAGAGAGTCCCTGTGAAATATGGACACGAGTGAAATTGGTAGCCTGTATATTTAGTTTTTGCAGATGCAAGTTTTGTTTTATCTTAATTACTCACAGTTGTTCTTTTGACCGTGGGTCAAACTAAAGGGTCTTAAAGATCATTGAATGACTGTCTTAAGTAAAAAAGTAGACTGTAGTAAAAAGTAGATGAGTTAAAAAATGTCGAATTGTAAATTTAATCTTTCTTATTCTTACCTTCCGTTAATAGCTTATCGCCGTTGTAAAAATATTAACGACATCCTCGTTAGAGCCCAGCTTACTACCAGCACCGACACCAGTAACTCCCGACCCACCCCCGGTTCTTTTCGGTGCAACAACAGGAATTGCACCACCTGTCCCTTTATTGAATACGGCCATAATCAATACACATCAAATCTCATATCACTTGTGAAACTTTTGATTCAATGTCGCCTGTGTAATCTACAATATATTGGAGAAACTAAGCGTCACCTCAAAGACCGTTTTAATGAACACAGACGACCTATACTCAACCCTACTGGTAATTACATCCATACTGCAGATTCAGAACACTTTCTAACCAGTAATCAATCCGACAATCATATGCTTTTGATTCCTATTTAAAAACTTAAAAATGGGCGTGATTCTTTCAGGAAAGCACGTGAAGCCCACCTTATCCATAAAGTTAAGACAATTGAGTCTCTGGGCATCAATAAACGTGATGAACTGTAACTGTATATAGTATATCTTTCATTTTTTGTTACCTTGTCTTTTAAAAGTAGCCACACCATACCTAGGCTTTTGTACATTATGCTAGCATTTTTTCGAGCATTTTAGTGAGGCAAAAGCATTGAGCATTGTTCGAGCATTTTAGTGGCATTTTCCCCGGAAAATTAATTTTTTCCGAGAAAATAAAATAGAAATTAAATTTTTTTTAAGGAGCCCATGCCCCACGAGCTCCTGCGTTTTTAAAGAAAATGAAGACTAAAACTCAAAATTCACAAAAAACCTAATACAGCTGGTTTTTTTTGGCTGTATTTATGAACTTGTACAAGTTGTCGTTGTTACTTGCAACACTTGCACGTTTTTGTAAGTGTAAACTTTGAAATTAATTTAAAAAAACCGTTTGTATAATGAGCATTATCCGAGCATTTTAGTGACTTTTTTGGGGAGACCGAGCATTTTAGTGGGAAAAATGGAGCATTAAGGTGGAGCATTTTAGTGGGGAAGCAAAAGCATAATGTACAAAAGCCTAACCATACCACGTCATATTATGTAATTTCCGGTCATTATTTTACTTCATATATATTTCTGTAAATTCGTTATATCTCAATAAATCTGATGAAGACTGGTATTGGCCGGTCGAAATATCGCAACTAAACTCTATTTCACGTTGTTTGATCAGTCCTTTAATTTAACATTGGAATTATAAGTTAGGTGAAATAATTCACCATTTTCACATAGATCATAATGTACCTTGTTTACCCCTCAAAATTTTGCATAAACATTGTCTTCGATCTGAGACGACTATAGTACCCAGGTATGCAACATTTGTGTGTGTGGGGGAGGGGGGGGTGTTAACAAGGTGCAATATGGTCTATGTGAGATTGGCCTGCAAGCAAGCTCTCCTATTTGAGCACCAGCGAAGCGAGCCGCGCGAGAACGCACGGGCGAGTGGCGAAGCCGCGAGGGGCTTCTCTCGCGCGTCTACTTTTCACAGGAGAGTATTTAACAATTATTCTTCGAGCCCGAATGGGCTCGGAGTCAATAGCGCTCTGTTTGCCCCCCAAATTCTGCATAAACCATTGTTTTTAATTACTCCTGGGAATATTGCATTTTCCCAAGAGCATTTTAAGACAATAAGTTATGCAAAATTTGGGGGGCAAACAGAGTGTATTATGGGCAATTGGAAAATAGTCAATGGCTATTGACTCAGAGGCCATGAGGGCGAGAGGAATAATTGTTTTAGTAAAATCCAACTAGTTGGTCAAAAATATCGAGAAAAAAAAGTTTAGCTAGTTAAAGCTGGACTTTAATCCTTTTTTGCCGCCTAGTGGGCTATAACATAAAGCCTAGTAGTAGCTCAACCAATCAGAACGCAGCATTGATAATAGACCACTAATTGGATTTTACTGAAAGACTTTATCCTTTCTTGCTTTTCACGATATCCCCCAAATGGAGAGCTTGTTCGCAGGCTATTGGCGAATGAAAGGCGTGATAAACATTCGCTCTTTAAATATCGGACCACAAAAGAAAGCTACTGCTTTTATCGTACTGCGCTTTTCACAAACATGCGAATTCTGAAGTTCCAAAGCCATAACTGACGATTGCGTTTTTCGCTGCCGTCAATAATAATAATAATATTAATAATACTTATTATTTGGTATTGCGCAAATTAACATATATCAAAGGGAATATTAATAGTTCGCATATATCATATCTTAAGAAACAAAACTTAAACTTTAACGGGTTCAAAAGGTCATAGTTTGTGATTTGTGATTGGTGGATTTGGATCCGTTTTGTGTTTCTGTGTTTCAAGGTTCGTTGCTTGTGATCGTAATTATGATTGACGGCAGCGAAAAACGCAATTGTCAAGGCGGCTTCTGAACTTTAGAGTTCGCATGTTTGTGAAAAGCGCAGTAAACAGCTAAGAAAAGCTGATTACTGAAACAGCAAGCCATATGATTGTGATTTACAAACTTATTAAGTGGCTTGATACGAACTCTTCTAAACTGTAAAAATATCTTACTATTCACATTTAGTTTTACCCAAATCACCAGTCCATAAATTAAAAGATTTTAACCCCACCTATCATCACAAAGTAATAATTAGATTTCTCTAGGAATTTGCAAACTCCATGATGTTTCCCGCGTCACATTGCGATGGACTTTACACTTTATTGAGACATACTGATCGAGCAGTGTAGCACTGACAAAGTTTCTTTAAACAATTACGCGTGTAGCTAAAACCGCCGGTAAGGAGGTTATGCAAAATGGCCACTGGTAAAAAGAATAGAATCGATGGAATGAAAATGACGGAACTGACTAAAGTGATGGAGGTTCTTGGTGTATCAGACGAAGGGGTGGAGAACCTTGACCACGCGAGGTCTCGAATAAGATCCGCCTTAAATGCGGCCGAAAAGACGTCGAACTCATGGTCACCAGGAGAGGTAAGGTATTTCAGTGTAAGTGAAGGTTTCAGAACCGTAAGGAATTTGGCCGGGGTTCATGAGTGTCCTTCAAGAGGAGCGGCATTTCGTGATTGCTTTGATGGAAGCTATGCGACGTTAAACCGTTATTGCTTAAGACCTAAGGAAACTGGCTGTAAAATAACAGTTTTTATTTCATTTATGTACGGCCCCAAAAGACACAAAACTGTTTGTTCTGCTGGAAATTTCATTTTCTCGTTTTAAGGTTACACCCGTTTCATGCTTGGTGCTTTTAATTCTTGAATTAAGTTTGGCAAAAGCTCGACGCTGATTTGGTTTGGCAAAGCGGATTAAGTTTGACGATGTCTGTCGTGCTATATGAATCTGCATGGTATGACAGAGAGTCAAACCTCGTGCTCAGTTATGCCGTGTCTAAATAAATTCATAAGTTTGGAAATGTTTTTTTTTTTCGGATATCATTGTATTTTTGTTTTTGCTTCATTTACCACTGACTTGATACTAGTATCTACATAATTAAGTTCCACTCTGGCACGAAGTCTGTTTTTAACTCGTACTAATTCTTGCTCCTGTTGAGCGCATGCAATTAATGACAATAGCTCATCTGAGTTCGGCAAGACAGAAGCACGACGTATGAACTCATCAGTGCATTACATTTATATATGTGCCTTTACAGCACTCCATGAAAGCTCTATTTTTTTTTCTCGGAATATCAACCTGACTAGCCGCAGGCTCGATTTTAGGACCGCGTTAACGTTCTTTGAATATTTGGTGCTGATTAAAATCACCCTTGGTGTGCATCTTTTGTTGGGAATAGACAGCGTCATCAAGAATCTTTTTAAGGTCCTCAACACATACAAAAAAAGGTCAGTTCACCTACGTTCGAACAGTAAGAGGTACAAGGAATTCAATTTGCTGCATGTTTTGTTATTTTCCATCTTTTGTTGGGCATCGTGGCCTACCAACTCTGCTAGGTTAGCCTCGGCGTCGCACGCGCAAAAATGGGAGGGGAGGGGGAGGGAGAAAAGCGCGAAAGCTGGTTGAAGAATAAACATGTGTTTCATGTTAAATTCTCTTTGACCAAACTTTGCTTTGTCTAAGTTGTTTCTCGGTTTCATTAAACGTCTTAGGATTGTGACTTTCTCTGTTCTTCGTTTAAGATTCAATTAGGCATGAGTAATTTTACAATATTATTGTTTAAAAACAATTTTTCGAGGAAACGTATCGAAGAAGTTCGTCGGTAGTTTAAGACCCTGTTTACATGGAGTGGGGGACCCCGGTCTAGTGGGGTAGGTTTCTTTTGTTTTGTGTCCCCCAGAGCGTGAAAACAAAAGAAACCAACCCCACAGTTTGTATAATGAGCATTATCCGAGCATTTTAGTGACTTTTTTGGGGAGACCGAGCATTTTAGTGGGAAAAATGGAGCATTAAGGTGGAGCATTTTAGTGGGGAAGCAAAAGCATAATGTACAAAAGCCTAACCATACCACGTCATATTATGTAATTTCCGGTCATTATTTTACTTCATATATATTTCTGTAAATTCGTTATATCTCAATAAATCTGATGAAGACTGGTATTGGCCGGTCGAAATATCGCAACTAAACTCTATTTCACGTTGTTTGATCAGTCCTTTAATTTAACATTGGAATTATAAGTTAGGTGAAATAATTCACCATTTTCACATAGATCATAATGTACCTTGTTTACCCCTCAAAATTTTGCATAAACATTGTCTTCGATCTGAGACGACTATAGTACCCAGGTATGCAACATTTGTGTGTGTGGGGGAGGGGGGGGTGTTAACAAGGTGCAATATGGTCTATGTGAGATTGGCCTGCAAGCAAGCTCTCCTATTTGAGCACCAGCGAAGCGAGCCGCGCGAGAACGCACGGGCGAGTGGCGAAGCCGCGAGGGGCTTCTCTCGCGCGTCTACTTTTCACAGGAGAGTATTTAACAATTATTCTTCGAGCCCGAATGGGCTCGGAGTCAATAGCGCTCTGTTTGCCCCCCAAATTCTGCATAAACCATTGTTTTTAATTACTCCTGGGAATATTGCATTTTCCCAAGAGCATTTTAAGACAATAAGTTATGCAAAATTTGGGGGGCAAACAGAGTGTATTATGGGCAATTGGAAAATAGTCAATGGCTATTGACTCAGAGGCCATGAGGGCGAGAGGAATAATTGTTTTAGTAAAATCCAACTAGTTGGTCAAAAATATCGAGAAAAAAAAGTTTAGCTAGTTAAAGCTGGACTTTAATCCTTTTTTGCCGCCTAGTGGGCTATAACATAAAGCCTAGTAGTAGCTCAACCAATCAGAACGCAGCATTGATAATAGACCACTAATTGGATTTTACTGAAAGACTTTATCCTTTCTTGCTTTTCACGATATCCCCCAAATGGAGAGCTTGTTCGCAGGCTATTGGCGAATGAAAGGCGTGATAAACATTCGCTCTTTAAATATCGGACCACAAAAGAAAGCTACTGCTTTTATCGTACTGCGCTTTTCACAAACATGCGAATTCTGAAGTTCCAAAGCCATAACTGACGATTGCGTTTTTCGCTGCCGTCAATAATAATAATAATATTAATAATACTTATTATTTGGTATTGCGCAAATTAACATATATCAAAGGGAATATTAATAGTTCGCATATATCATATCTTAAGAAACAAAACTTAAACTTTAACGGGTTCAAAAGGTCATAGTTTGTGATTTGTGATTGGTGGATTTGGATCCGTTTTGTGTTTCTGTGTTTCAAGGTTCGTTGCTTGTGATCGTAATTATGATTGACGGCAGCGAAAAACGCAATTGTCAAGGCGGCTTCTGAACTTTAGAGTTCGCATGTTTGTGAAAAGCGCAGTAAACAGCTAAGAAAAGCTGATTACTGAAACAGCAAGCCATATGATTGTGATTTACAAACTTATTAAGTGGCTTGATACGAACTCTTCTAAACTGTAAAAATATCTTACTATTCACATTTAGTTTTACCCAAATCACCAGTCCATAAATTAAAAGATTTTAACCCCACCTATCATCACAAAGTAATAATTAGATTTCTCTAGGAATTTGCAAACTCCATGATGTTTCCCGCGTCACATTGCGATGGACTTTACACTTTATTGAGACATACTGATCGAGCAGTGTAGCACTGACAAAGTTTCTTTAAACAATTACGCGTGTAGCTAAAACCGCCGGTAAGGAGGTTATGCAAAATGGCCACTGGTAAAAAGAATAGAATCGATGGAATGAAAATGACGGAACTGACTAAAGTGATGGAGGTTCTTGGTGTATCAGACGAAGGGGTGGAGAACCTTGACCACGCGAGGTCTCGAATAAGATCCGCCTTAAATGCGGCCGAAAAGACGTCGAACTCATGGTCACCAGGAGAGGTAAGGTATTTCAGTGTAAGTGAAGGTTTCAGAACCGTAAGGAATTTGGCCGGGGTTCATGAGTGTCCTTCAAGAGGAGCGGCATTTCGTGATTGCTTTGATGGAAGCTATGCGACGTTAAACCGTTATTGCTTAAGACCTAAGGAAACTGGCTGTAAAATAACAGTTTTTATTTCATTTATGTACGGCCCCAAAAGACACAAAACTGTTTGTTCTGCTGGAAATTTCATTTTCTCGTTTTAAGGTTACACCCGTTTCATGCTTGGTGCTTTTAATTCTTGAATTAAGTTTGGCAAAAGCTCGACGCTGATTTGGTTTGGCAAAGCGGATTAAGTTTGACGATGTCTGTCGTGCTATATGAATCTGCATGGTATGACAGAGAGTCAAACCTCGTGCTCAGTTATGCCGTGTCTAAATAAATTCATAAGTTTGGAAATGTTTTTTTTTTTCGGATATCATTGTATTTTTGTTTTTGCTTCATTTACCACTGACTTGATACTAGTATCTACATAATTAAGTTCCACTCTGGCACGAAGTCTGTTTTTAACTCGTACTAATTCTTGCTCCTGTTGAGCGCATGCAATTAATGACAATAGCTCATCTGAGTTCGGCAAGACAGAAGCACGACGTATGAACTCATCAGTGCATTACATTTATATATGTGCCTTTACAGCACTCCATGAAAGCTCTATTTTTTTTTCTCGGAATATCAACCTGACTAGCCGCAGGCTCGATTTTAGGACCGCGTTAACGTTCTTTGAATATTTGGTGCTGATTAAAATCACCCTTGGTGTGCATCTTTTGTTGGGAATAGACAGCGTCATCAAGAATCTTTTTAAGGTCCTCAACACATACAAAAAAAGGTCAGTTCACCTACGTTCGAACAGTAAGAGGTACAAGGAATTCAATTTGCTGCATGTTTTGTTATTTTCCATCTTTTGTTGGGCATCGTGGCCTACCAACTCTGCTAGGTTAGCCTCGGCGTCGCACGCGCAAAAATGGGAGGGGAGGGGGAGGGAGAAAAGCGCGAAAGCTGGTTGAAGAATAAACATGTGTTTCATGTTAAATTCTCTTTGACCAAACTTTGCTTTGTCTAAGTTGTTTCTCGGTTTCATTAAACGTCTTAGGATTGTGACTTTCTCTGTTCTTCGTTTAAGATTCAATTAGGCATGAGTAATTTTACAATATTATTGTTTAAAAACAATTTTTCGAGGAAACGTATCGAAGAAGTTCGTCGGTAGTTTAAGACCCTGTTTACATGGAGTGGGGGACCCCGGTCTAGTGGGGTAGGTTTCTTTTGTTTTGTGTCCCCCAGAGCGTGAAAACAAAAGAAACCAACCCCACCAGACCGGGGTCCCCCACTCCATGTAAACAGGCCCTTTTAAGTCTTGGCACCTCTTCAACGGTGAGGTTTGTATTAGAGTTTTCTTTCTTTGGAACGCTTTGTACTCTTTGCATACAATTTCGATTCCTTTTTCTTGAGGAATGTTATTGTAAAGGCTGTTGACATCCTTCAAACAAGTATTTGTCTTTTGAGGGATGAAATCTAAAGATATGTTCGGCCTCTGTATTTTTACTATGATCCACCCTAGCGAGCCTTGGGCTCACAAGCCAGACACGCAGAGATCTTAAGAGATATACATGTGCGTAGTAGATTTCTTTACTAGTCAAAAATGCTTAATATGGTCAGATATTGTTTCTCTAAGGCTGTCTATGACAGCATGCTCTTTATCAGAGCCCGTCCGTTGATTTGATAACTCACTGCAAAATACTCAATACTCAAACGACACTTGAAAATATGCTAACCAGAGCATCAAAGTGAAAACCTACCAGAAATTTAAAACGATAGACAATATCAAATGTGAAGATTACCTTCACCAGGTCACCGATACGCGACACAAAATAACTCTAACAAAACTACGACTAAGCAACCACAAATTAGCCACAGGGACATACAGGACGTTATTCGAGACCGTTTAAAAAACCTGAAGAAAGAATTTGCCCAATTTATAAAATAGAAATGGAGGACGAATACCATTTTCTAAATATATGCCCTGCTTGCCAGGAAAAAAGATGTTCATTTATTTTTCTAGATCATTTGAGAAAATAAAATAAAATGAAAATAAGCAGAATGTCACCTGACAAAATATTAATGTTTCTGAAAAAAACCCAAGCAAAAAAGCTAAAATACAAAAACTATAGGCAAAACATGTATTCAAATGCTTTGAAAAAAGAAAAGAGGGCGCGGCAAAAAGTAAATACTCTTAAACGTAATTAATTAATAACTTATAAGTCATATATGGTTAGGAATTTTTGTTGTTTGTAATTTAGGGACTCTTCATATGAGCCCGGTTGACCGGGCTGGCCCAGTTTCCGAGATCTCACCTTAACTCTAAATCCTTTGTAAAATTTTCGATGTGTTCATATGAGAGGGCGGGCTGGCTCGGTTCCCGAGATCTCGGTAAGCGAGCTGGAAATTTTGCTATATGAACACTTCATCCCGGTTACCGGGATGAATGGCGGGATGAATTCTGGCGGTCATGGCATCGTCTTGCATTACCTGCTGTATTTTTTACATCATAAGCATCCCATTTAACTGCAGTGATACAGCTTTAAGAGTTACCGATGCCAAGATAAGCCCAAGAGCTAAAATGTTTGTGTTTCGCTATGTTTGTTTTGTTTCCCGAATTTGGCGCCAGAACTCGTCCCCAGGATCTTTGCCCTTTTCTCATCTCGGAAACCGGGCTGAAATATGAACCCGAGGCGAAATTCATCCTAGCCTGCGTAGCTGGCGGTATTGTGTAGTAGTCGAGTGAGATTTGGCGGCGGAGCCGTTGTAATATAGTCGAGTGAGATTTGATGACGGAGCCGTCATGAGCGGCGAAGCCGCGAGAAAGTGGGTATTTCAACCGCCTCGTCCCTACTTCCTTTTTTTTGAAACACGGCTCCGCCGCCAAAACTTTAATCTCGCACCCACACAATACCGCAAGCTACGGAGGCTAAATTCATCCCGGTAACCGAGCCAGCCCAGTCAATCGGGCTCATATGAAGAGGCCCTTTGGAAATAGTCGAATCGGATATACTGTTTAAAAACACGTATGCATGTATGTATGTACGACTCGGGCTTAAAGTGAAGCCTTATACTAAAGACAAAATTGGAAGCCTTAAAAAAAACCTCACTGGCAGAGGTCAAATTTGCAGATTAATAGAGTGTTTTCACATGACGTCACGGCGGCCATACAATGAAACGGCGGCCATGTTGGTGTCCCAAACGAGTCCTCTGGGAGTTGAACTCTTTTCTTATGGAAACGCTTTCTTTTGTTCCAATAAATTTACATAGATGCTGGCCACGTGAGTGAAAACACTCTATAGGGTATGCTGCCTTTTGTCATGCAATAAAACCCATTGGCGCCACACATTAGGGACCGGTCATTATTTATCGCCTGGGGGTGGGGGGGTCGGAGGATTTTGGGCTAAACACGATGAAATTTAGCCGATCCCCCCTTTAAATGTTATTTTCTTGAAGTGATCCCACATTAGAACTCCCTATAACTATCTCCATTCACCCTCCATGTTCACTCACTCAATTTCCCCTTTGTTCTTTTAATTCTCCGGTTTAACCCTTATCTGTTCACACAATTATT
>CALNXI010001347.1:81465-103844 GCA_942486025.1 Porites evermanni
TGAATTTTCCACCACAGCCGAAACTTTTTTTGGAAGAATGGAAGAAAAGATGATAAATTTACTTAAAAAGCATACGGATCAAGTAAAAAAGAATAATGAAAAGCGTAAAAAACAACTGAAAAAGACGGAGTACTTTCTTCTCGTAGCAGGAAAAAGAAAAACCAAAAAAAAAAAAAAAAAGATCGGATACGTATGGAGAGAAAACTCGAAAAAAAATTTCTGAGTTCCACGGAAGGGAATATAACCCATGACCTTACGTACAATGGTCGGATGCTCTATTTGTTCACTAAAGGTTCTTACAACACAGCTTAGTTTTTAGTTCCAGCCTTTTGGGCTCTGAATTAATCCAAAACCTATTGATGAGGATTACCAGTCAGAGAAGGATAAATATCCACTGGAACGTTTTTGAAGCCTTCGATAAACTCGTTATGCCTGATTTTCGAAAATCAATAGGTAAGCAACGAGTGCTGCTCGTTTATTGAAGCATTACAAAGAATCTCGATATGGGAACTTGTGAAAGTGTTGCTCATTAGTCAATTTTGCCTTCCTCTCATTTGCAGCTCAGGAAAGTGATCGATTGAACCAACTTTTTTTTAGAGTTCGGCTGGTGATCTTCGGTGCGGGGTTCTTTCCACTTTGCCAGACCGACCAGCCAGAGACCAGGGAAACTAACCAATGGGAAATAAAACGAGGTCACGTTGTTCGATTAAAACAAAGTTTCCGACTGGACCGAAGCCTTCTACGTACGTTTCGACCGAAATTTCGATTACTTCACTGTGTGCAGGGAGAAAAAACGAGAATTTTTGAAAATGGAAAACAGGTTTCATCCGAGAATTCTTGGACATGTATTTCAATAAGAAGATCCAGACTGTTAGCCATCTACAAAAAAGTTTCCGAAAAATTCGGTTGGAAAACAAACTGAACGGCTGAAAAGGTATAGCAGTCCTGTTTTCCAGGCCGGAACGTCGAAAACGGAAGTTATTGCCCCCGCAGGGATTTCGCCCAGAAGGCGAAATCCCGAGGAGGCACTCTAGTAACTCGCGCGTATATTAAGGAAAGTACTTACAGTTGAAATATACAGTCATACGGTCAATATAGAAAAAATCTCGATTTGCTTGAACAGGGCCTGCGAGGAATCGGTAGGTAATGATGACGTTTCTATTGTTTGCGCCCGCAAGTACGAAATGGTTAGGATGACGTAAAACACAAAAAGCTTACAATCGCACTTCGATACTCTTTTGCGTCACGTGCTATCAGTGACATTCTGTGGAGCAGTTGTTATGAAAGTTATCGACCAAAAGACACTCGTTAAGCGCAGATGAAGTTATAAGGTGCTTAGAACAGTGTACGTTTTAACACTAAGTGAGTTTGCCAGACACGAGTTCACAAATCTTTGCCAGTGAAAACCTTCAGCTGAACCTTGCCAGACACTCTTTCTCTCTCTTTGACCGGAATAAGACTCGCGCTCGGCCCAAAACAAGCAAGACGAGTGAATGATTCAACGGCTAGCTTATCACTGGCAGAACTATGGACGATTACAGGAATTTGCCGACCTTCAAATTCTGTGCTGATTTATTCCCTGCTCACAGATGTCCTTCCGCTATAAAGCGTGAATTGATCAAACGTCCTTTAATTTCTGAGGCTTACTTTCCGGCAAATAAAGTGAACTAAATGTAAAAAGCGAAATAAAAATAGCGAAAAATTAAACTTCTAATTAAATCTCTTCTTATGGTTTAGAATAAACTATTCTCGAAACTGAGAATGTTTTGATCAAAGCTTTTTAAATCGAACCGAAACTGTGCATCGAACCTTTCGTTTGTTTCCTGTATTTATTTCACCTATTGTATGGAATATGTGTGAACATCTTCACTATGAATCGGTATTTTTCAAAGAGCTACACAACGAGCAAGAATACTATATACAGAGCGGGGCCGGGGCAGCTGTGGTGTCAACTATTACTAGTATAGTATTCCATTCTTCGAAGCTCATCATAGTACCTGTTTTAGACCTCTGCGGCTGTTCTCCGTAAAATGGGATGGATTTGTAGAATGGTAAACGCGATTCCCGAACAGAATTTACCAGTCTTGAATTTTGTTTACCATTTGCCCAAGGTGTGAACCATGTAAAATGGGCAAACCAGAAATAAACGGATTTCCCAATGGAATGTACCCTTCGTTTTGGTTTATTTACAGGTGAAACGTCATCTGGTAAAAGCAGCTTGATCAATCTCATTCTCGGAGAGGAGATTCTACCTTACTCCCTTCTTAGCACAACGTCCACCATATGTGAACTGAAGTTTGGAGAGGAACGCAGGCTGGTGGTGCATTTTAAAGACAAGGATCCTGAAACAGGACTCCAAACTAAGGAAATTTTACTTGAGCAGCCAACAGGATCTTCTGATCAAAGCTTCCTCGATCAGATCTCCCCATACATTCACGTCAAGACTGACCGCGAAAAAGGCTCAATTGTAAAAAAGATCGAGCTCTTTTGGCCGCACAACGTTTTAGAGGTAGCTCGAGCTCATTTGGTCGCACAATACTCTGTAGGTAGACTGATAGCAGAGCTTCCGTGCGCGCCAAGCACGCGCAGCGTAGCCCATTGCTATACCAATTGGAAACCTATGGATGCGAAAAGAATTTGGTTATGACGTCAGCGTACGCCTGCCCGTGAGTACAGACAGAGGGGGAGGGAGTAGAGAGACTCTGTAAGGGGGGGAAGGGGGGGGATATTTAATCAGTTTAGAGGCAACCAATAGAGTTGCTTCGGTAAAAATTTTGAAGTTTCTTGTTTTTGTCTATGGCAAAAACTATGAAAAATGAACTTTAAAGGGTTTGCTTTTAGCTTGGTCACACTTTAGTCGCGCTCCAGGACTAGCCTAGTCTCAGACTGGTCAAAATTGTGACAGCAGAATTCATGCGTAAAAACTTATGTAGCTTCTAGAAAATTGTTTACCGACAAATAAAGCTTTGAGTAAGTTTTTTCATTTTAGGTCTGTTTGGGGGATAATTTTTTTTCTTAAATCACCCAGCCCACTCCCTCAAAAGGTAAACGGAAGGCTCCTAAATTTAAGAATAGATTTTCGGATATCTTGGTACAGGCTTAAAGTATATGATTTTTAATATAAAAATTGTGTTTATGAACGGAAGCTTCGCTGTTAGGCTTGGCAAAATCTATATATTAGTTCCAGCGGTAGATCAAGGAAATTAGGTGATAATTCTTTGTTTACGTATTTATGGGAGTATATAGAAAATTACTCACGAGAGCTCTCATTACTTTAGATGAATGAGTTAAATTCTGATAGCTGTGTTACCGAACATTTCAAGGAATTCTTTGTGGAAGATATAATTATCAAGATCTTTTTTTTTTTACAAATTTTGTAACATTTTTCCAAATTTTGGTTATGAATCATAGGCAGGCTTAGTAATCATTGACAGCCCTGGTGTCGGAGAATCTGAAGAGAAGGACGACATGGTAATCCAATATCTGCCTGAAGCCTTTGCTTTTATGTATGTCATTAACAGTTCAAACGCTGGTGGAATTCAAAAAGACAGAGTGAGTATCTTGATCAGCTTCGCTCGATTTTGCGCATGCGTTTAGTATAGAAGTTGCTAAGGGGAGGAGAGGCTTAATTCCCACACACCCCTGCACTCCATTCCATGTGATTAGAATTTACCCTCTGAGCGTCAGATTTCACGTGTAGTTCCACGTACTTTTGATGACGTTTGTTGTTTTTACCCACGTACGTACCATACCATCCTGAGAGACTCAGGGGCAGATAGTTGCCATTTCAAGTTCACGTTGATTTATTTATTTTTCTTCCCTTTTCCTGTTTGAAATTCGGATAGTTTGAGGCTCAAAATATGAAAGCAGCAGACCAGGAGTGACTTTAACCGCCATGAGTATGGCAGAGGATGAGAGAACTAAAAAGATATTCTCTGGAACATGGAGTTTCAACAAGCGCGAGGAAATCTTCTCTGCAGTTAAATGTCAGAATGGTTTTGCCGGGTGGATCTAAACTTCAAAAAGATGAAACTAATGATATGCAGACACACTTGTAATTCATGACACTGCAATGTGCTTACATTCTCGTCTCGACCGAAATTTGCCTACATCACCGGTTTTATCTCTTTCGAAGTTTAGGTCCAATACTGAGGCGGGGATTTCCCCTATAGGCACTTACACTCCTCGTTCCTGCAGTTCTCAGAGTTCTGCCATGCTCTTGGCAGTAAAGTCGGTCTTATTCTTCTGCTTAGACATTTCCACAACGGAACTATTCGAGTTTCAAACAGCGAAAGGAATGGAAAATATATAAATAAACGGGAACATGAAATTGCGACTCAATTTGTACAAGTAAAGTATGTGGGAGAGAGCGGATGGGGCTTGTTTACAACAAAGGTCATCAAAAGTCACGTGAAACTACACGTGAAATTTGACGCTCAGAAGGTGAATATTCTTCATTAGTTCTACTTGCAACTATAACTTGGAACTATATGACTTTTTTTCTGTGAGGAAGTGCAAATATATTTTCTAGCCTCAGAGTGAGCAAGTTTTGTAAATAGCATGAGGAATACCCAGTTAGGTTGATATGCTGAGATTGTACAAAATTTCCTCAATTAAAGACCGTAATGGCTAAAGCCCAATCAAGTAAAAGATAAACGGCAAGATTTAAGGCGCGGCAAAATAATATGGAAGACGTTTCGTTTCTGGGTAGTTATTTTGATAGTGGTACCGTTTTGGACCGACTAAATTAATGATGCTTTGTTGTTTAAAAATGAGCGAATTTTCTAATATGGCAAAATACATGGAGAATGCGCCATAGAGCTGCAAACTGAGGTCGTTTTCCGATGAGCATTCGCTACCAATGTTTGTCAGGACAAGGTAGATTTAATGGAATAACAAAAACCTTGCCATCAGCTATAGAGGCAGACGAAAATATGTTCACCTAATGTTTGCCTTACAGCTTGAAAAACTGCTGCAAAGAGCGAGGAGCGTGTTAATCGGGGTTCCAAAGGAAGGAAAAGAAGAAGGCGGAATATCGCTCGACATACAGGAAGATTTGTTATCCAAATGCGCTTTGTTTGTGTGCAACAAGTGGGATCAAGTGGTTCAAGAGCAAGAAGTTGAGTCGGTCAAGAATGAAGTTGTAAAAAAACTGAAAAGAGCCTGGCCCAGCATTGATCCCGAATCACAAATCATCTACATGTCAACCAAAAGAGCTACTACCGCTCAAAACCTTGGTGTTATCTCCAAAGACTTTTCCTTTTTAATGGATGGAATGAAGTCGGTCATCTTACAGAGCATTGAAGCTAAGTTGGAACTTCATTGGAAGTAAGCGTTAATCTGGGCTACAAATACATTTACTCCTCGTTGTAACTTTCTAATTCCAGTAACCTGATGCCGGAGTCTTTCCATTTTTCTTTTCTTTAATAATGATTGATGATCTGAATGCAAGAGGGGCAGCTATGTGGAAATATGTAGATGATAATACAGTTTCTGTGGTGGTATGTAAAGGTCAAGAGAGCTGAATATTCTGCAAGTGGTAGACGATCTCGTAAGGCAAGCGAGGAATGTCGGATTTCAATTAAATGAAAGGAAATGCAAAGATCTCAGGATTGGGTTTGCAAGGAAGGAGCCAGTTTTTCACCCTCTCTGCGTAAATAACGGTCCGCAGACCCTAGAGACCGTGAATAGTGTGAAATTGCTAGGACTTACTATTAACGGTGATATAAAGTGGAATGCGAACTTGTGTCGCGGCCTACTCTCAGGGATGTTAAGTCGCTTTAAGTTACGGCGACTTAAGGTCCCAGAGTAGGTCTGTGTCGGAAAAAGTTAGAAAGGTCTCAACAAGATTATATTTTCTAAGACAACTAAGAAATCGCATCCTGAAATCCTGAGAGAAAAGTGTTAAAAATCCTGAGACAAAATTGTTTAAGGGCCTTGATAGATAATCGTCCAGGGATGTTCGACCACAAACATGCAAACAATATACATTTCTACCTCTTGTTCATTCTTCCAAGGCGAGACGAAGTCAGCCGGACTAAATACAGGGCAAAGACTACGATGTTAGAACCGATGTGCGTGTTGGGGGTGCCGAAGCGCATAAAAGAGAGAAACATGGCATCGTTTTATTTGTAATAAATTATAATATATGCAAAGTTAATTAATTAAGTAGCCTGACACTAAAATCAGTGTTAGTTAATTTGAAATACTTTAAACGGATAGGGTGCTAAGTAATATCACTGCACGAAATATCGCCTTTGCCAATAACCTTTTCCGCCGAATCTCAGGAGGTAAAAAGGGTGTTTTTACTTATGCCTTTCATTTATTTTCCAAGTTGGTTAACACAGCGCCCTTCCCTTTCCTCAAAGGTGCGATTTTTTTCTTTGCGATTACTTCTTAGCAGAAACAAATAAAAGTTGTTTTTTTTGTTTCAGTTGGCTTTACACACTTCTTTCAAGGATTGTCGTTCAGGCAAAAATGTTTGTGGTAAATGCTTCCAGAAGCATCGAGGAAATTAACCAGAAAATGAAGGAGATTAATCACCGCTTGGAGGCAATTGAAAAAGATCAAAAGAAAGTGATAAAGGATCTGCACAGATCTTTCAACGAAGAAGTTAATGGTGTTGTGCAGCAACTCTGCGCATACCTCTCTTCAGAAGAAGTAATTGAGCAATTTACATCACAGTCGTGGGACAAGCTTCCATATCTAGCTGACCTAGCTGGCTGGAAAAGAACGGAAGAGGAAATCACCACCGTACTGTCTAGCCAGTTTCAAGAGATTGTAAAGCGATGGGAGGAAGAAAACCAGGTGTTTGCAAATGCTCGCCTTTTTCTTATGTCAATGTTTGAGAATTGCTACGACGGTGTTAAATTTGAGCTGCAAAATCTCCAAAGCGATGCCACGGTTGTTCATGGCATTTCAGAAAAGAAAACCCTTAGATTTCACTTTTCTATCGCTCGAAAGGCGTTCATGAAAATGAGGAGTGTTACCGTCGGGGCGCTTCTCTTCATCGCAGACAAGATCGATGAAGTGTTCGATTCTGAGTTGGGTGACTCTGTGGGAGATTTTTGTGAATTTGACGAAGAAAGTTTTATGAAAAAAGCTGCCATGAATTTCCTCGCTAAAAGAAGAAAGAACAAGGAGCTTAGAAGGTTTGTGGAAGACAAATTAAGAGTTGCTAAGCTCTGTCTTGATCAAATTGAAGAAAGTCTTCCAGCACTGATAGAGGCGGACAGAGAACTATATAAACAACTCTCAAGTAAACGTTTGGAGGAAACTCGTTCTATGATAAAAACAAAAGCTCGCTACCAGCCAATATTGGTTGATGGGTCACAACTAAGAGATCAGCTAGCACTATTTGGCATAACAGATGTTTGTGTAGTCAAAATAGACCGAGAAGAATTAGACTGGAAAGAAGAAATGTCATCCCTCCTTGGCAGTGGAGCATTTGCTGCAGTTTACAAAGGAACAATGAGAAGAAGGGAAGAGGTTACGACTGTGGCTTTGAAGGTGTGCAATGGGGAGCTTAATGCCGATAATGCCAGCGAAATCATGCAGGAGATGAAAATTTTGAGGCAGGTTGAAATGTTTCGTTTTGTTTTTTACGTCCCTAATCGTTCTTGTAGGTCGCACAGGGTCAGATTAGTGTGTTGTGAAGCGGACCCTGATTATAGATGACTAGAAAGTCTAACTACAGAGCACAGGCAGTGCATTCTCCTCAGTTACTTTAAACCCCAAGTGTTGCCTGGGTGGGAATCGAGCTCAGACCTATACTGCTTGCTTTGAGGGTACGAATTATGTAAAAACTTCTCTAATGCCTCGAAAATTATATACTTTATATGGCATGACACTTGGCAACACTTCAAAGAAAAAAGAGAAATAGAAATTTCTAAGCTTAATTACGTTACTTATTACAACTGTCATGAATAGTGAAAGGAGGTGGAGAATTGCTTTCTGTACTGTGCTTCGTGTAGAATTTACATATCAAACATGAGAGGCAGTGTTTCATCACCTCAACACCGGGAAAAGAGGTTATAAACTTTATGACGTCCAGTGGAATAAAATATGTTTGAGACACTTTTGGAATGTTGACATAACTTTTCAATTAAGGAAACGTTTCCGTAGGAGACGTCAAGCTGACTGCAAAAACAAGAAGTTTCTCATCAGATATAAATCAAGTCAATATAACCTGCATGATTTCCTTTAAATTATTATCCATGAGTTGAGTGAATAGATTGAGATATAAATCATATTTGTACTGCATTTGAATTCCTATGTTTTTGAAAGGCTGACAAAGTTGAAAAAATGATAGTGATACTCATTATGCCACCTTTTTTTATTTTCAACTATGTAAAGAAATCATTGGGAAACCTTAAAAAAGCTCATCAGAGCTTGCTGTGTTTCCCTTTGCCTTAACCGTATATATTTTTTGTAATAACAAGATTATGTAGAATGTATGCAGGTTGGCAATAAAACGTACCTATGTATTATTGAAAACAAAGTTGAAGAACCTGTGAGATTAATAATTCCATCTATATCTCTTCTGTTCACCAGAGTGCTTAACCACCCTCACATCGTTCAGTTTTATGGCATATCTCTTGTTCCGAGCACCTCGAGAATGATTTTTGTCATGGAGAAGTGCAAAGGTAACTTAAAGAACTACATCAGAGAACTAAAGTCAGCTGCTGGTAGATCTGAAAATCCTACTATCGTCGGAGACTTATGCCGTTACGCAAAACAGATAACCGACGGTTTGGCTTTCATTCATGCAATGGAAGTGGTGCACAGGGACCTAAAGCTGGAAAATATTTTGGTATGGAGCTAGAATATTTATCAGGATAGTAAATATAATGTCGTTTGTTCGTGTGTGCAAATTGAAGTGGGGCAACGTAATCTTAGGACGACGTCTTCTTACTGAATGTAATATCAAAACGTCGGACATAGTGACAATCCCAACGTCTAAAATTTCAGCTAGGGCTGTTTTTTTTTAATTTTTTTTTTTTTTTTACACTTTACTGACAATCACAATGGTAAAAAGAAAAAAAGTACAAAGGAAAAAATGGGGTAGTACAGTACTGCAATTTACGGGTAATTTTGTAACATGTCATTTGTTCGATAAACGCTGGTGTTACACATAACATAAAAAAAAAAAAAGAAAATTGAAAAACTGCATACAGAAATTTTCCCCTTCTGCAAACTGGTGACCGATATCTAGGTATTAAAAAAGTGGGCGGTGAAGTTAGTCTGTCGAGTAACACTTGATTTTTGGGTGATCTGACTTTTGCGATTTGTTCGGTTTTTCCACGATTTAGCACAAAAAGTGTTACCGGAAAACAAAAATAACAACGCAAGTATAAAGCGGACATGGATCTGAAAATCAATTACCTGAAATGCAGGTTGAGTTCGTCATACTGGGTTGGTCGGAACGTTGATTGTGGAAAAAAGCGATTCAGAAGATGGGGCATGAATGTGAGCTAGCCGTAATAAGAGCAATCAACCGCACAGGGACAAGCAGTTTGAATGGAAATCAGGAACGCGAACATTCATTCCCAGTGAGAAAACCATCAAGACTGGAGCAAACGCAAAAACAACAAAACTGATTTAAAAAAGAGACAATCCCCGAAAAAGTTAAACTCTCTCAGCGATGTTGAGTCTGATTTAATGTAAGTTTCGTATTAAACACCTCTGTCCCACTAAAATGAGTATTCGGGAACCAGTTTTGGTGAAGTGTGAGGATGGGCGATACCTGGAAGTTAAGTTAAGGGACATTTTCGAGGAAAAGAGACCAGTAAACCCCACAGTTTACTGTTCTCCGAAAAAAAAAAAAAAAAAAAAACACGGGAATCTATCGACCAGCTCGCAGCCATGCTGCACGGAAGTTATTATTGTTTGTTTTGTAATTCATTAGCTTTAATTAATTTTTTTTCACACTTAAATAGTGAATACAAAACAAAAACACTGCAAAACGTTAACAGATTAGTATGTGTAATCAAATGGTGACGAGGCAAAGGCTCGGGAAATTATTAGAATTTGGACAAAACGCGCGTGAAATTATTCCCTAATTTCACGAGTATACCATTTTATTACCTATTAATTTTATGGGTGACGAATCACGTTAGCAATCTTGGATTTTTGACATGTTTATCCTGGACCGTATCGATCGAGAACTCCACTCTCTCAAATGTTTAGACCTTAAATTTGGCTTACAAAGTTCAGAATTTTTCAGACTTTTTCGGCAAAATACCTGTTAGAATCCTTCTTGATGTTCTCTTGTGTGTTCAGGTTTTCTAAAGCGTCTTTTTGTGCCCTGACATCTTCATTCACGGCATTTTAAAACTTCGTCGCCATCTTGACACTGGACGCACGGAAGGGTTGCCATGGCAATTTTGTAATTTCACATGTGAAATTACAAATTAACACTGAAATTTCGCGTCAAAATTAAGGAGTAATTCGTCACCTATGATATTAATTAAAAAACACTACAAAAACATATCCAAACATATCCATATGCAAGGAAGTTATTAGAAAATATACATTAACATACCTACTTATGGCCTTGGCTCCCACGAGTGTCCTGTAGCTTAATGGTAGAGTGTCTGGATTAGTAACCAGACTGTTATGGGTTGGACTCCTAATACAATTACGTAGTTATTACGCTCTTGTTATAGGATAATATATTGTCCCATTTAAGGTGTCTGAAGAAAACACAGTAAAGATTGCTGACGTGGGCCTGGCCAAAGCAGAAATAGACATCACCGGCACTGTTGCAGGAACACCTGTTTATATGGCACCGGAAGTGTTTCATTCCCGAGTGTACGACTCCAAGGCAGACATCTACAGCCTGAGGCTGATAATGTGGGAGATGTGGTACGGACAGCGGGCCTTTGCTGACGCTCCAGGAAAAACATTTCAAGATTTCTTTAAGTGGATGGAAGGAAACCGTCCAGTTCACAAGCGGGGATGCAAGAGGCCTCCATCCGTCTGGGAACAGCTGATGAAACAGTGTTGGGACGGGAATCCAGATAAACGCCCCACAGCCAAGGAATGTAACGAAAGAATGGCAAGTTTTAACTGAATCTGAAACTAGCGTCTGATCCTTAATAACGGATAAAGTAACAAACTGGCTGATTTGTTAGAGCCTTTGCGGCAAAATTACAGAAAGAATGGTCAGTTCTGTAAGATCTGAAACTTATGTTACATAGAATAAGTAGTAAACTTGCATATGTCAGAGCTTTGTGAAAAAATTCCAGAAGTACCAGAAAAAGGATTGGAAAATTAGAGGCTAATCTTTTGTCACTCTCAAAAGAGGCAGGCAATCATAAATCAAATAGAAATTTGATCAAAATCAATTTTGATCAGATCTTTGATAATCCACTAGAAAAAACAGACACGAACAAATAAAAACAAGGATACTTAGTTAGTGAGGGAAATTTACGTTTATGCCGAAAGCTTTCAATTTTCTAAAAGTTAACTACCAAGAAACAAGTTTAATATAGAATATGCAGATGTTAACTTGTCGTAGTTGTAACGCTGTGATTTGACTTGACTTTTGTATCATCATGGGGATTACCGTGTAGCACGAAATTTTTGCGGGAGTTTATTTTTGCAGATTGGCGATTTCTTGTGTTTTGCGGGAACTGATTTATGCGATTTTCAGAAAGTACCCAGTACCAGCATTGATAATTTTTTCGTTTTTATTGAGTACGTGCAATAGAAATACATATTTTCAAACAATAAACCAGTATTTCATTGTATACCATTTTGCTTCTGAATGAAACAATGCGGGGCAAGCATTACCGCTGTAAATTGTCATAGTTTAGTGTTTGTCTTTTTTGTTATTTTTTTTTCAGTTGTTTTTTATGTTTCTTTTCCTTTTAGAAAAATGCTAAAAAAATTAAATGCGAAACTTGGCTTGATCGCATAAAATTGTATCGTTTTGGTAGCTTGTCCAAGGAATTAAAAGCTAAAGTGACAATCAATTAAGAGTTAAACTGTTTTGTACACAAGAGCGTTTAAATAGTCTAAGGATAAGGTTCTAGGTATTTACAAAGGGTTCCTGTGAAACAGGGACCTAAAGCGAACTGCGTAGCCTGTATATTTATAGTTTTTCTCTTGTCTTTTTCCTGATTGTTGTTCAGCAACAAAAGATAAGTAGCAAAGACAATTTAAAAAGTAGAAAAGTAAAAAGTAGATGAGTTTTTAAAAAAGACGAACAGGAGAGTAAATGGTCTCCTGTGACGAATCATTTGTTTCCTATTTTTAGAGCAATAGACTGTTTGCAATCAAACTAGCTCTACATTGATTTCGGTAATTTACAAAGACTGAGTAGCGAGGCATTAAATTTTGAATGGCAACTTTAGTTGTTCCAGATTACTTTAATTGTTTTTTAAAATGTTGGTTTATGAACTTGAAACTGATGGGACACTGATTCACTGAAGCAGTGCTAGAACCAGTCACTGATGTTGACAACATCAACCCCTAGAAATCTGATGTTGATGATGGTCCCCTCTGGGAATCTGATGTTGACGACACCCAGTCCTGGGATTCTGATATTGATGACTTTCACTCTTGGGAATCTGATGTTGATGACACCCATGCCTGCAAGGATATGTTAAAAACACGCAACCCAGGGAATCTGATTCTGACCAAACCCATCATGGGGAATCTGCTGTCAGTCAACCAAAATTGAGCCAGATCGGACAAAAAATAAATCAATAAATCAAAAAGTAAAACAAAAAAGATAGCTCCTACCACAAAATTTCAATACACTTACCGGTAACAAATTAAAATAACTTGCTTTATTGTAAAATATCTTGTTATCCAGTTCCCTTCGGAGCTTTTCAAGGATAATCTACAACGCTGGTTGGGGGACTTTTGCTAGCGTGAGATAAAGTAATGAGCTATGAGTGTCCAATAGGTGAAATGAAAATTTTGAGCTGAGACACCAGGAGCTACCACTGCTAAGTTTTAGGTAAATTGACCATGTACCTTTTACAAAAATTATATCCCTGCTTTAGTTATAGTGCCATTTAAAGCTACCGGTATACCTCATTGGAAAGGGCAAAAAATACCCTTTCAAAAAAATATATATCCCGGTCTCAGGAAACCCATAATATTCCGCAACAAAAAGAAACAAGGCTCATTTTCGGAATAATAACTTATTTTATAATAATTTAAAAAAATAATAATTTTAAAATTTAATAATGAATTTAATTTTGCCGGAAAAATTGTCTATTTTGTGTTAAATTGTAGTAATAGAAATTTCGCTTCAATATCTAAGCAAAACAACCCGCAAGTCGTCCGAAAATATAGAGCGACTAGGAATTTTCTACAAGTTTATTTTCTGACGCTGTCGCATTATGCTAATAAGACTGAAGCTAATTTGAATTATGATACTCGCCACTTCGGAGTCACGACGTGAGTTTTTATTTACTTACAAAAGACGCTTTATTTTTTGTTTTTCATCCAAATATCGAGTTAAAAACAAGAAAACATGAATTTGTTGATAGTAGTCATCAAAATAAGCAAATCTTTTATGGCAAAAAGCTAAGCGGACTAAGCGGGAAGGAATTCATTGCGTTTGAAGAATGTGTGTGGCAGACCAGCTCGGCGAATTGCACGCAAAGATTATCATAGCCCGTAAACAGACTTTGCTCTATTTTTCCCCAGCCCCCTTGCGCTATAGCGTTCGTTTCTCGGCGGACTGTGAACGGGCTAAGATTCTTACTGTTTTCTTACCTCGATGTTCGCGTTTTTTGGCTTGTTATCCCCCAGAATCCTTCAAAATAATTTGCTTGACTTGTATTTGGTCGTAATTCGTTGATACAAACTTTCACTCTTCGCAAAAGCCAAATAGCCGCAACAAAAATCATTGCATTGCGTGAAAGTAAGAACCAATCGGGGGCTCAGTGGAACAAGCCACATAATTGGTTACACCTATTGACTTCCTCTAGGTCAAATTTGGAGGCAATCGGAAGTAACGCAACTTTTTATGAATTATTTTCCTTGTATACGTTGTATAAAGATCCTTTCAGACAGCAATTCCTAATGAAGATTTGATCATAAAATATTTTAATATTTAAAAAAAAACGTGATGTCTGAAAAACTTGGCTTGCGAGTGTTGCCCATTTCAGACCATGCTACTGTGCTCTAAAGAACTGCTTCTTGGCGAATACAAATTTCGCTACACATCCCTTAACGATTAATATCACACTTTTTTCCCTTTGTTCGACTTTGTCATATAATTACTCTGTAGCGCTCACTCCTTTAGGGTCAGAAATAGTATTTAAGTGATTTGGAAGCTCTCAAAGTCCTCCAAATCGCTCTAAATGTCACTTCTGGTGTAAAAGAATGTCAATATACTTAAAGTAAGCAAGTACTTTATCGTTCATATAGCATTGACTTGATTTTTTATAGAACAGAAGAGAAATCATTCGTAATTAAGAAACCAAAACTGAGGGGGATCAATGTCGAGGGAAATCAAGTCATTTAATACCTAGGTCATCTAAATGAACTCAACATCAGGAACGATATTAGAACAAGGGAGGCTGAGAAGAAAAGAAAGTCAAATCAGCTGGTTGGTTTAATATTATGCAAGGTCACACCAACAGATTTAATAGTCTGGGCTCCTTGTGGACGAAGATACCTATGCATAAATGTAAACACCTGTATTCTGGGTAGAACGTATTTCGTAGAGCGCTCAATTCATTTAATTGAACTCCTGAAGCCTGAACTCCTGTTATTATTAATATGCATAAATTTATCGATTTTAGCCAACAGAGAATACCCCACCCGACCGTTCTACAGTAATCTTAGATTTCTTATTAGAATTCAGTACCTTGCCTAGATGTTTCACGCATCACACTTCAATGGACGTTATGCTTATATGAGACAGAGCAGTGTAGCACGTGATTAGCGCTGCCGGCGTACCGTATTTCCTCGAAAAATAACTGTCCCTCGATTAATCGCCGCCCCCGAACTGAATCGCCCCCACCCCTCTCGCCATCTTCTCTTCCTTTTATCCCCTCCCTGTCAATTTGAAGTGTAATGAGATTCAGCAAAACTGATCAGTGACGATTCAAGCTCTGAAAATTAATCAAGGAACTAAATTTGGAACTCTTAAAAAGCCCATGTTCAGTTTATTTGGCGTGATTATTTTTTGATTTAATGGAAAAATAAAACAAAATATTTAGGGCACGACTTCCAGTGAGCAATATTTGAAATAATCGCCTCCCTCGAATAATCACCCCCTTTTTGTGCAGAAAAAGAAATAATCGCCCCCCGCTATTATTCGAGGAAATACAGTATTTTTTAAATAACTTCGCGTGTTGCACCAATCCGGTTAGTAGGTTATGAAAAATGGCCCATGACAAAGCAAAAAGCATCGATGCGTAAATGACTATAAAGATCTGTGTAAAAAGATGGAGGCTCTTTGTGTATCGGAAGAAGGGCTGGAGACGCCAAGAGACGTGAGGTATCGAAAAAGAACTGCGTTAAACGAAACAGAAAGTCGTCGAACAGGTCATCGGGAAACTGGCCACGGTATTTGTTTGTAAACGTTTAGAACCTTAACAAGTTTGGTCGGTATTCAGTTTGTTACGAGAGCGACATTTTGTGATCACTCTTAAGTCATGCAAGATTAAGGCGTTTGGTCAGTGCTAGACCTAATGAAATACAGAATTGACTGTAAATTTAAAGCAGTCTTTATTTCGTTTTGGTTATTTTGTAGAAGCGCTATCATGAGCCCCAATACGACAAAATGATATGCGTGGCAAATTTGTTAGAAGAGTGTTTCTGTTCTAATTTGATATATTTTTAAAAGCCTAAATATTCGATTTAGGAGAGTCATATTTATAACCAAATTAATCCGTCATGATTAGTGAGCCAGTCCACAACACACGGCACACTTGCCGATAGACCTTTGTCCTGCACCAACTTTTTTTTTTGTTTGGGAGACACTTTACCACAGGCGCAGGGGGCGGGTAAACGAAAAATGCTTTAACAGATTAGATTCCCTATACCTAAACTTTTTAAAGTCTTGAAAAAACCTAGTTTAGAGATAAGGAATCTGTTAGAGAATTTCACATTATTTATGCCTGGTTTACCTACCAGTCTACAAGTCTCACTCTCCCTCGTTCTTGTTCCACACCCTTGGTAAATTTTCTATTAACTTGTTTCTCTCATTTTTCTCAAATTCTTTCCATCCTGTTCACATCTGTTCCCAGATTCCTCGCTACTGTGCTCAGACTCCACGCTTCATCAACTTCATCGCTTCTTGTACGCCCGCTTGTACGCTGCTTCTGTCTCCTTTAAGTGTCAAAACCAGAAAGGAAATTACAATGGAGCAGCCGGACACTGAACTGTAAGTTTGCCGTAAAAGAAAATTACCAATTTGAGGGTGGAAAAAGATATTGCGTCTGTTGTTTAAGTTGTGGAATGCCTAATCGATCCTTCCTATTTCGTTCTGTTAAATAATTTTTAGACAGATGTAGGTGTGTTGAGGATAAATGTAGGGATTTGTATCAGCATTGAGGTAAATTCCCCATAAGAATCTTCTAACGTAGGAGGTGGACAAAATGGAATAAGGAGAATTCATTTAACGGCACGCTCGATTTTCTCGCAATACCTTGTTTGTTCGACTTCCGCCTTATCCGATTCCTTGCATCATCACGACGCGATCGCGTGATCCTTTTCATCTCCCGACCTTTTAATTATTTGGAAAGAACCTGGATGGAGTCGATCTCTCCTAGTTTGTAGGGAAGCGTTTGTACTTTCCGAAGATTTGCCGGATGTTCGATTTGGTTTTCGACACGATTTGCAACTCTTTCTGCTGCTATGCGAGGTATCTATGTCTCGTAGGAATTGGAAACGGGGAATAGGGAATGGGAAATGGAGAATCAAGAATGGGGAATGGGATATAGGGAATCGGCAGTTGGGGATCAGGGATCATATTTAAATTCAATATCTTAACTTAAAGATGCAAAATTAGCAATTATGGAGGTAGCTGGGAGATGTAAGGCCCACTTGTAAAACTAAACAGTATTGTCAAACAATTTTTCTTTTCACTGTCTGTTAGGTATTTAGCCCATTCACGACCCCAGTGCTTACAGGTTTGGGAATGCGCGCATAAGCTCTGGGAAACTCTGCTCCGGAGTAGCCAAAATCTGGCTATTTGGGCCTCACAGCGCATGCTCTTTGATCCAACCAAAACTTTTTGCTTCTTCTATAGGTATTAGACCTGAAGAAATTCAGTTATCGGCCTTGAAGAGTTTTCAGGTATCCAAGGCTCTTGTGGTAGCTGCTGAGAAGATACCGTTAAACGTTCCCAATCACGGATTTGAGACTTGAAGTTTGCATATGCTTGACAGTTGATTAAATATTTCTGTGGATCACTTCACAAGGCGGTAAGTAAAACCCGAATGGCTTGTTAAGATAAACTTATCAAAATTCCAATAAAACTTTCCAAAATAGGAATTTAGCGTCCTTTTATTTATGTTTGTTAACACTTCAGCGAAGCTGCTTTGAAATGCGATATCGTGGGAACAGAAGACAACTATAAATATCTAGTCGCATTGTACACGCATCACTTTAGTGAACCATTTACTTTTTTTTTTTTTTTTTTTCAACTTGCAAGTCTGTTTTTGGGCAATTTATGACAAGAAACTCAAGTTTTCATTCATACTGGCTACTTCATGTGAATATGATAATGTGGAAGTCAAAGAAAAATCAGTAGTGTGTCATGCTTCTTAAATTATAGCTGGCAAAGATGTTTGTGCATTTTTATTTTATTTTTTCACATTCAGATCTTTTTCTGGTTCAATTTTTGATTTGTAGCTAAGCTATTTTATTTGAAACTTAGAAAATCCAGTAATTCTGCCTAATTAGTCATACAAATGTTGTTTTAGAATTGCTGAAATCAAGAATCGGCTGGTCGTGTTTACTTCAACATTTCTAGGGAAAAACCTGCTCACATGTAAACTTGAATGGACCAATCAGAAACACTTTAAGTGTTTTTTGCTGAAACCAATCAGAGACAATCTTGCTCCAGGGTTCCCCAGAGCTCTTGATCTCTCCCCTCTACATGCGCAGAAGAGCTCTGGGTCGAGATTGGGATTTAGCCAGGTCTTTATTAAGAGAGTGACCTACTAAGGGAGTCTTAGGTAATAGTACTTGTCACCAACTCCCCTCCCATGAAAAACTATTTTCTCCATTGGAATGGAATTACATGACCATAGAAAGCCTTCACTTTTTGATCAAGGTGAAGGTGGTGGGGAGGGGGTGGGCATCCAAGTGATGATGATGATGATGTTGACTGACTGACTGAGTAGAGTTCAGTTTGCTCTTATCTTTAAACCTGTAATCATATAGACTATGAACAGTCTTTATTAAGTCTGTTGAGCAAAATGTGCTAGGAAAGTAAAATGTCCATGCATGTGACAGATGGCACAATGTCATGGGAAAGAACTAAAGATTCGAGGCTATTCCCAAACCAGGGTGAATTTTAGAATTTAATGGACTTTATTGGTGAAGTGTTTTTTTGACATTAAAATTTGGAATCTAACCATAATTGTACAGTGCATCTAATAAAATTTACATCACTTTGCTTCCTTTCAGTTAACTCTGTTGTGACACTGGGCAATGTCTTCAAGTAGAAACTGGTAAATTTTTTGCTGATTATGACTGTTATGTAAAATGAAAACACACCACTGACTACAAAAGTGCCATCTGTGGAAAAACACCTAAGATGTAGTTAACTAAAGACCAGAAGATGAGCAAAAGGGGTATAGCTAATCATTTTTGTGTAAGCATGGGTTTAGTATAATAAATTGCTGCTTGTTAACTTTGAAGGAAAAAAGAGACAGCTGTTGCAGTCTAGTTAGTAATAAGACAACATGAAGTACAGCTTAAAATAATTTGAGATTTGATAGCCATATTTTCATTTTGGTGTGCTTGGTGAGCAGTCAGTCTATATCAAATGTATCCACACCAACTTCAATACGAATATAACTCTAAAATTTAGGTTGCCAGTCTCATGCTCTGACTCATTTTCAGAGATTTCTGTAATACCAACAGTCTTTTTTAAAGTTGTTTATAGTAAAGAAGCATCTCTTCTTTATCAACCCTGTAAACTTGTTTTGTTAACAAATCCAACCTTCAAGAGAATCTTTCAAAATTGTCTCTAACATAGGTTTAAATCTCAGGATTGTTAAATTTTGTTGGTAGTGCAGGGCTCAAAATAAAAATTTTACTGGTAATGCATGCTCAAAATGAAAAAAATCCTCAGGTTGCCTTTTGGCGACCAGCTGGAGGAATATAGTCACGAGATGCAAAATTATGGTCACCAGTTTGTATAACGTAAATGATGCAGCTCATATTATGGCGTGCTCTATCTGATTTGATTGTTTGAAAATATGATGGAGGTAAACTGTCTTTGTCTATGCGATTTAGCACAGACAAAAGCAAAGCAAGATGAGATGAAATGTTTGTTTTAACTTTACTCTTTTAATTTAAATCTAAATCATAGAGAAATCTGGTTGCCAAAGTGGCGACTAAAAAAAATGAAATGTCAGTCACATTCAGGCAACCATATCAGTCACAATCTCGAGCCCTGCTATGTTAGGCTCCACTTAATCAGCCATCTGTGAGACTAATCACTATGATTTCTAAATGATCTTGTGTTTTCATTTGTTTACTTTGCGCTCGCCATTAGGTTCATTGCTTCCAGGATTATGTCAACCTGTGGTAAGTTAACAGGCTGAACCTGACAAAGTGAAAACCACTGAGGCCTACAGAGAATGGCCAGTTCAGGTCCTGAAAAGGTTGGTTATGACAATGTTGTAGGCTAAACTGTGTTTTTAAAAAATGTATTAGTCAATTCCAAGCACCCATCCACCCAATCCCCTCCCCCCCCCCCCAGGCCAACCCCTAAGCACCCAGCGTGCAAAGAAAGTAGAGTCCAATAGCCTGGGGCTGGGAGATTTTACAATCGGGCTAGTAAATGATATTTTTAACTTGCCGCACGGGCAAGTAATGTTTTTTGAGGATTTTCGAATAACAGAAGAACTGTGAGATAAATTCTGCTTGTCAAAAACCTTTTGGGGCCAGTTGAAATGATGTCTGGGCTAGTAAATGCTAGCTTCAGCTTGCTCAAATGGTAAGCTGTAAAAATGATTTTCTTTGCACCCTGGCATTGAAATTTTTTTCCAAAAAATTCGTACCTTACAGTGTGAAATGCCCAGTGCCATCAAATACCCTACCCTCGGTCCAAGAAGCTTGATCCAATTTTTTTCATTGCCCCCCCCCCCCCCCCCCCCTGAAAAAAAGCTTAAAAATGAAATATTTATATTATCAGTTTTTAAATATTCTTTTTTAAAAACAAATTTACATATAACATGTTTAAACATACATATACAAAGACATCTATATTATTTTTTTTGTTGGATACCCCCCCCCCCCCCTTCCTTAAAAAGGACTTGCAAAACTTACGTTGTTATGCAGGCATTTTAAGTAATCCAATTTAAAAACCCAGGTTTCAATTAGCAGTTTAGTACATACATTTCAGAGCTCTTTTCAATATTTTTCGCTGTAGGTAATCCTCACCGCAATACCTCCCTGCATGCAGTTAGCATGTGGACACTTGTAGTGTTACCAGAACATTCGCCCTGTTAATCAATCTCCACATCTTTGATTTTAGCAAAAAAATGTGTATGTTAAATGAATGAAATGCAAAGAGTGGGGAGCTTTAGATAAAGTGGATGAACACGTTGATTTGTCACAAACTAGTCTATTTAGTCATTTTTCCTGAGTGATGTTAACTGGAAAGGGTACGTGCATCTGATGTTACTTGAAGTGTGCCCAGTTTGACACAGTTGTATCAACGTCATTTAAAAAGCGCAGGATTATTTTTTTGGTAAATTAATCACTCGTGAGCCAGCTGGTATATAAAATGGTAAGGGGCTGGACCTAGGGGCGGAGTCTCCCCGTATAAAACTTAATTGAGGTTCCTCCCGGGCTGTAGGTTTTAAAATGCCACATACAGTGCAGCGCCTTAATGAACAATCGTTAAATGAGACTGGGTATCAACTAGAGGGTGTGAACCGAACGTGAAAAATTATGAAGATCGTTGAGAACGTTGTCGACTTCGGTGGCTAACACGGCCTGAGATCTTCATAATTCTTCATAATACACGAAAGGCGAATTTATTTAATGTTTTATCACTGGTTCAAAATATTTCAGAAATATTTTCAAACTCATATAAACGTTCTTACCTCTACGTATAATTTCGTTGAGACATTTCCCTGTTCCTCGGTAGTGTAGAGATATGAACCAAGATGTGGGGATTTTTCAGTATCGCGGCCATTATTATGATATAAAATCGCCTATTTCCTCTGTGCTTACCTTGTGAAATCATCCGCCATGTTCTCAATTTCTCGACCCCAGAGCTCTTCTCTTTTGCGCATGACCAACTTCGTCCCCAGGGTAGTAAAACAACAACTTTGCACGTGCATCACGCTTTTTTGCACATTTTGAAGCGTCGCTTCAAAGAGAAGCAGTGACTGTCATTGGTGACCTTAACCTAGATAGGCTAAGGCCTCAGAGAAAGGAGGGCAAATTACCCCTGGACCTCGAAATGGTCATGTCGGAAACTTGTTTGATGATGTTGAGGACAAGGTGTATTATTGGAATACAATCATGCAAGACATTATGGACGAATGCTTCCCTCAGAAAAAGAAGCGAGTTAGGGATAAAGACATACCCTATATGACGACCGCATGGAAAAATGCCATCCGAGCAAAGAGAAGAGCTTTTAAGAAGTCTCTAAATGAAAGGACACAACAAAACTGGGAAGAGAAAGTGAAATGTCGAAATGAGGCAACCAGACAACGAAGAATTGCTGTACGGCAATACTGGAAGAAAAAGACGTCTGACCTTAAAGAAAACCCAGGAACGTTCTTTGAAACTTTTAAACCGTTTCTTGGATCTAAGAAAGGGGTCTTGGGAACTGATATTAACTTAAAAGTTGACGGCAAGATCATTAGCAACCAAGAGACTGTTGCGGAAATATTAGCAGGTCACTTCGCTACGATAGCAAGCGATATTGGAGATGTCAACTTAAGAAACTCCTCGGAGAATGACTTAAATAATCATCCAAGTGTCTTGCAAATACAAATGGCGAGTATCTCAGAACCAATGATCGAGTCCAATCCAGTCAACCAAGCACAAGTTAGAAAGGCTCTGGAGTCACTTAATACGAGGAAAGCATCAGGATATGACAATATGCCAGCCAGAGTACTGAAATATGGAGCGGAAAAACTTGCTATACCACTGGCGAATCTGTACAATTCATGTATTACAAATCGACAATGGCCAAACAACTGGAA
>CALNXI010001347.1:114894-134243 GCA_942486025.1 Porites evermanni
TCTTGCCGACCAGAATAAACAATAACCACAGAAAATTAATATGCGTGTCACGTACCAAACATGACCTCTCAGTATGAAACAAACCTTTGATCGACACATGTCAACATTGTTCGACTAGCCGAGCCAATCAGGCGCTGCGTTCGCTGGCGAACGCAGGTTTTCAAAATCGAGGGGTTTGTCTGCAAGCGTTTCCTTCCTTCCCCTCCCCCTCCCCCCTCTTTCACTTTTTGGCTCTCGTTTCATTTCTCGCGCGGTCAAAACCGAAAGTCCCCTTCCTCGGTATTTCTTTGCTCCGAAACTAAACGGAAACGCTTGCTACGCAGGCTACATTTAAAATAAGTACAAGTATGCTTTCGACTATTGATAAGATCTTTCACAACCACCATCTAATTTCAACAGACTGTTACTATACGCGTTACTATACTATACTCAACCAAACCGTAAAATATACAACGCTACTACACTAGTCAAACCTCCCTAATATACTTAAAAAACTTCACATACGCCCAGTAAAACGACGCCCAAATATATGCTCCCACAGCGTCTTGTTTACAAATGGTTAGCGTTTAGTCTGTTCGGATAAGTAAACAGCCAAAAATGTCCTTCTCTTGATTTCCAGGATTTGTCAGCACCTCCTTAAGACTTGTGATAACTGCCCAAGATTTAGATGTCAAGCAGCAAGAATTCGTTGATGGAACCTTGAAAAGTCAGATACAGGCGTACACAACATACCACGATCTTTCAACACCTGGAAGTGTTGGTGCTTTCATTGAGCATATAACGACAACTTACAATTTAGCCGTAAAGGCCGTGGAATCGGGGTCTTTGATTGTCACCGTTCAGTGCTTCACCTTAGAAAGTCTTGATAGGCTGTGGAATGACTATCGCTCCGGTTGCCTTAATGACATCGCCGAGAGATTCCTGGTGACTAGTGAACTCAAGAGAAAACTTAACTTAGAGAATTTTAGGTTGACGATAACTATAGAAGAAGAAAACTACTTCATTTGTAAAAAGACTCTCATGGAAAAAATAGGTGAGTTTAACATCATCATATTTTGATTGGAAGCCTTAAGCTAAATCAGCAACAAATACTGTAGGTTTGCCCTTTAAGTAGTCAAGAGCAACTTGCTTATATACGATTTTAAAACAGATATTTTAAAGTAAGTAAACGCAGGTATTTGGTTGGAACTTATATGTGTAAAAGCTTCTTGTCTATTGAATTTCCTTGCCTTACCCAAACATACCTCAACATATACTGGAAAATCACTGTGTCAGGAATAATCACCCTATCTGGTGTGTCCTCGTACCATATTAATCTTTAGAATCCCATCTGCTCTCGTTCTAGTTCGACCCCGTGGATAATCTTAGCTGCGTTATCATATTCGGCGATCTGAGCTAACTTAGTTACTCCAATCACAGATGATGTGACTGACTGTTAAATTTATTGTTAGTACATTGTTGGCCCTCACAGCCTTAGTTTGAGGGACCGGTGTTGCACGGTTAAGTCTACATTAGTCTATCTTTCCTTTTTTTAAATCTTCCTTCTTCGACCACATCCAGGTCCTACATCTAAGTTTTCACATCTTTCATGTGCCTCAAGAACTGACGATGTAATGGTTTGCCTTTCAATCTGCCAACGTTTTTTCGTTG
The DNA here is from genome assembly GCA_942486025.1 of Porites evermanni. Taxonomy (NCBI): domain Eukaryota; kingdom Metazoa; phylum Cnidaria; class Anthozoa; order Scleractinia; family Poritidae; genus Porites; species Porites evermanni. The sequence goes on from CALNXI010001347.1 coordinate 116,545, forward strand.
CTGCATCTTTCTCTTTTCTTTGTTTACACGCTCAGCACACAGTCGTTTTTACTAAAACTATCGTTATCCTATAATGATAGAGATAAATTTCCAGAATTCAAAATTAAGTTCTTTTAATTTTGCCTTTATGGTTTATTTTTTGCATAACTTACCCTGACTCCCTAAGATACTGGTATTCTTCCCCTTTTCAAGCTTGAAAATTGCTTATCTTAGCGAGCCCCTTCTGCATCCGCCGCGGTATTCGCCCTGTTGTAAACCGGTTAAACCGTTTAAGGACAATGGTGTATTACGGCCCCGTATTTTGCGCGTTCTCTTGACCTTATATGGTAAAATGGCGTAATAGTGGAATAATAAATTAGATTAATCTTTCCTTAGCAACATAAAATTTATGGACAAGAACCACTATCCCTACGAAATTAAAAAAGTCTGATAGAAAGGCCCGCGAGCTATTGTTTAGAGCCCAAGTATAAGTAATAATGACTGTCAAATATAACAATACGCCATGCAAGTATGTTCTAACAGCTCGCGCCATATCACACTTACCTACTTACCCATGCCATGACAGGACTGTGTTTTTTTTTCTGTTTTTACCAATTCTTCAGTACCATTTAATCAATTCAATGACTAAACCGTGGTGCCCCTCATATCTTTTTTTCTGCACGCTTCTGCTCACTTGCTTAAGTTGCTGATTTCCCAGGTATTCATTATTTTTAACTTACAAATTATTCCCCGTACAAAGTTATTCAGATGAGAGCAAACATGCAACTTGTTGACATTATCCAGGTGTGCCGCTCTTCAACTTAATAATACACAGTCCATAATTATTATTGCTTTTATGTTACGATGTTGTTTTTAGCACTTTGTGTCTCATGTAGCCTGATGTGCATTATTTCTCCTCTCTAGAATCAACTATCTGGAGCACAGTGCCAAATTCTGTTCACAGGAAAACCATTGACGACATAGACGACAAGGGGGAAATGCCTGAACGCATGTATGAGTTTGGAATTAGGAGGAAGGTATGTAAAACGTTCAAGGATATGAAAGCCCTCCTTAAAGATAAATGTTCTAAAGAGACTGACGTTTTTCAAGCAAAAAGGGTATGACCGTAAACCTTATATTTTTCTAAACGTAAAACATTTCTCAGCTGAGGCATTATTCCTTTCCTGTATGCGACGCCGTCAAATAAAAACTAGGTGATGTGTTTTATTTTTCTCCCATGCAAATAATAAAGGCCAGGCGACATAACTATTTAAGGTAGAAAATGTTACATCACGGTAGTAAAATGATATCTAGGAAGAAAATGTCACATCGCCCAGAATTGCGACAGGTACTTACAGTGCGCAGTTTCTCAATGTGCGGCATAATAACTGAATAAATAAGCTTTCGGAAAGCCAGCTAAATACCGACTACTCTCGTAAAAGAATCGGTAGCTAATCACCGTACCGGTTTAATGCGTAAAGTGTATTAGATCTGCATGACTGCGTGCGACGGCCAGACAAATATTTGTCAAATGGCAAAAGAAATGAGCGGAACACTTACCTCTATTTCATCGTGGCCTTTCAGTTTCGTAAACCGGTCAAAGCAGCTCATATAAAAGACGCACTCTTTTACTCGATCGGTTTCCTTTGCGTTGGTCGCGGAGTTAAAAATAATAAAGAGTTTTTCTCAGTTTGTAAGACGAAGGAGGTGAAGTAAATGCTAGAAAGAATATTATTCTCTCTTGGTATATGACATTTCATTTGAACATCAACGAGTCGGTTAACATTTAAAAAGCTAGCGCCGCGTCTTTCTTAATGCTTGAGGGAACATTGTCTGAGATAATTATTCAAATTTTGATCCGTTTCAATTCATTAATATGCAGGCGGGAGTTTCAAACTAAGCCGCGCGTGTCCTCGGAATTTACGAACGTAAGCAAGCAGGACTACTGTTAGAAATCGACGAAAAGCCAGAACTTCCCAACAACGTAATCGCACCAAACTTTCAGAGAGTCTTCCTTAGTGGTCAAACTAACATAGCCATATGCTGACGCATGAACAAAGTGACTTGCCGAACAGATATTTAGTCTCAAACGTGACCTCCCATACAAAATAGTGACTAAAGTAGCCGATTTTCAAAGCGAAAAAGCCAGAACTTCTACAAGGTCTACAAAGTCACCAGTGGTCTTTTATTTTTTATTAACGTCTCTTCTTCAAAATCATATGCTGACACTAATAATTTTTATATAGTTTAGCCGAAAAAGTGTAAAACGTGAGCCACTCTGAACAGTTTTAGCCGTTTTTTCTTTGTTTTGGCCTCGGCTCGCTGATCATCGTTTCAAATTTGGCGCTCGGAGTGCACTTAAAGTTCCCGGACATGTCGCGTGATTCTAGGAGGGGGGGCATATCACGGTAGTAAAATGATGTCAAGGTAGAAAAGGTCACATCACGGCAGTAAAACGATATCAAGGTGAAAAATAACAATAATTGTTGGATTCTTTGACAGTAACATTTCATAGGACATGTTGCGCCATATTAAACATCACGTTAACAAATGATTTTGAAACAAACGGCGCGCCATTTGGGGCACAAAATTGTAATATGTTCCCTCATCGAGAGTCTTCCTCACTTAGTTTAAAATGTAACTAAAACAAGCTTACCTGCATCGATGTTAAGTTTTTCTTCGATAGCTTACGTTTAGGTCGGTTTGTCCAGCTCCGCAAATATTCTCCAATAGCAGATGTGGCCCTCCGAGTTGTCTTCTTGCTTTTTTTGCTATGTTTTTCGCCATTATTTCGCCTAGTCCCAGCTGTTTATCTTACTCTTGAAACGAGTGAAGTGTCCGCCATTTTACTTTTTAGAACGAAAACAACTCAATCTCGTCCCCAGGTCTTCTCGGTTAACGGTGCATTAACCTGTAGAAGGCTGCATTTTTGACGTCATTTCCTCGTTAAACACAAAATTCTTCCAAATTTGGTCATCAGTAACTGGTTATGGTGAATTATGCGTGTGCTTTTAGCCAATCAGAATTGGGGAAATATTTTAAATGAATAATAATACAGTTTATTGAGATATACTAATCTAGCAGCGTAGCACTGACAAAGTTTTTAAAATAACTTCGCTTGTAGCTAAAACCGCCGGCCAGTAGGTTATGCAAAATGGCCACTGGTAAAAAGAAAAGCATCGATGAATTGAACATGAAGGAACTGACTAAAGTGATGGACGTTCTTGGTGTATCAGACGAAATGGTGGAGAACCTTAGCGACGCGAGGTCTCGAGTAAGATCCGCCTTAAATGCGGTCGAAAAGACGTCGAACTCATGGTCACCAGGAGAGGTAAGGTATTTCAGTGTAAGTGAAGGTTTCAGAACCGTAAGGAATTTGGCCGGGGTTCATGAGTGTCCTTCAAGAGGAGCGGCATTTCGTGATTGCTTTGATGGAAGCTATGCGACGTTAAACCGTTATTGCCTAAGACCTAAGGAAACTGGCTGTAAAATAACAGTATTTATTTCATTTATGTACGGCCCCAAAAGACACAAAACTGTTTGTTTTGCTGGAAATTTCATTTTCTCGTTTAAAGGTTACACCCGTTTCATGTGCTTTTAATTCTTGAATTATGTTTGGCAAAAGCTCGATGTTGATTTGGTTTGGCAAAGTGAATTAAGTTTGACGATGTCTGTCGTACTATATGAATCTGCATGGTATGGCAGAGTTTAAACTTCGTGCTCAGTTATGCCGTGTCTAAATAAATTCATAAGTTTGGAAATGTTTTTTCGAATATCATTGTATTTTGTTTTTGCTTCATTTACCACGGACTTAAAACTAGTACCTACATAATTAAGTTCCACTCTGGCACGAAGTCTGTTTTAAACTCGTACTAATTCTTGCTCCTGTTGAGCGCATGAAATTAATTACAATAGCTCATCTGAGTTCGGCAAGACAAAAGCACGACGTATGAACTGTGCATTACATTTATATATGTGCGTTTACAGCACTCCATGAAAGCTCTATTTTCTTTCTCGGAATATCGACCTGACTAGCCGCAGGCTCGATTTTAGGACCACGTTAACGTTCTTTGAATATTTGGTGCTGGTTAAAATCACCTTTGGTGTGCATCTTTTGTTGCGAATAGACAGCGTCATTAAGAATCTTTTTAAGGTCCTCAACACATACAAAAAAAGGTCAGTTCACCTACGTTTGAACAGTAAGAGGTACAAGGAATTCAATTTGCTGTATATTTTGTTATTTTCCATCTTTCGTTGGGCATCGTGGCCTATCAACTCTGCTAGGTTAGCCTCGGCGTGGCACGCGCAAAAATGGGAGGGGAGGGGGAGAGAGAAAAGCGCGAAAAATGGTTGAAGAATAAACATGTGCTTCATGTTAAATTCTTTTTGACCAAACTTTGCTTTGTCTAAGTTGTTTATCGGTTTCATTAAGCGTCTTACGATTGTGACTTTCTCTGTGAGAAATTCAAATTCGCTTTGTTCTTCATTTTAGATTCAATTAGGCGTGAGCAATTTTACAATATTATTGTTTAAAAACAATTTTTCGAAGAAACGTATAAAGGATTGTTTTTATTAAATAATATCATCACCCAGGAACAAAACTAGTCGCGTTCGTCAGAACGCATCCTAACGTGGTGTTTCTGTGGCACTAAGGCAGAAATTTTCGAGCTTTCAGGAACGACTGCAAATTAGCTGCCTCTATTAACTTTATCAGGGGCACCTCGGCCGGGAAACTGGACTCCCCTTCGAGTCGATTTCGTTTCCGTAATTTTTCCGTAAGTGATGAATGCGGATCCATAATCAATAATAACCTCCAGTTACTTCAAACATTAATTAATGCAATACCACTCACCATCTAGCGCCAATGGAGAACTCATATATCTGGAGACGCTGCCTCGAAAATAATTTTTCTTGCATATTTAAGTATACCTGGATTTTTGAAAACCCGCGGGTTAGCAAAAATAGCAACTCATTCTACTACATGGCAATTTAAAACAATAAAACTCATTCAAAGGCCGACTGAAATCCTTTATCTGACGCCGGGCAGTAATTTGATGGTCCCTAGAAGCATTCCAACGACTCCAAATTTAAAATGACGCAAATTTTAGAACATTTATTCAGTAAACTGACTTCACGAAGTTTCAAACCGGTGTCATTTCCGTCTAGAAATTTTTGAGTTGAGTGAACTGTAGCGAAAGAGTGCCTGGTTAAGGCTTACATAACAACTTAAATAGTTAGCAAAACACTACTTTTTAGCGGTTCGATAAACAACAGGATTCCGCATGGAATAGACAACAAACTGAATGAAACGTAGTGTACAATTTATCACTTTCTTAATTATCTGCAAAAATCGGCCTCTGGTTCAATGCCATTAGAACCTGCTGAAACTAGACCTAGATCCAATCTTCCTGAGTCGAGAGTCGCTTTTCCAAGGTACAATCAGCTTAGCTAAACACCGACGAAACAATATTAAATTTATGAACAGTTTTTATTTTATTCCATTTGTTTGGTAGAAAAGAATCCTATTTTTCTTGCAAGAACTGGTCTCCGACTGGAAGCTTATTCACATGATATTATCCATTGTGAAACCGAAAGTCTTCCGCTTTCATCTCACCGATCACGTGACAATTAAACGTTAATGGTAGGAGCAAGATCACCAATAGAGCGGATTCCTTGAGTTAGTGTGCACTTCTTTGTCCCATTTTTCCAATATAAAAGAACTTTTCAAATTAAAAATAAAGGAAAAGAAGGCTTTAGTATACAACACCCAGGCATTTTTCCTAATAACTGAACAGTTTCCTTATAATGAAAGCAAACAGAGCGAGGTGACACCTGAGGTGAATTCGGCTATCTTATGCACGTCCACTCAAAGTGATCATATTGATCATATTGAGATACATTGTTTTATACAATACTGTCGAAATTGAAGTGATTCGGCTATTCCGAATCAACCGGTATAACCCCATATTCAATTCCAGTGAAGTTGTCTAACCTGAAATTTTCCCAGTACTTTGAAACAGTTTTCTCGGAAAAGATCACCCGATTCTGGCACCACACCAGTCTGGTGCACACTTTCCTTTTGAAAATTTTAATGTACTTTTATGGCTCTAGTAACACTCTGATAATGCCGGAAAATACTTACTTTACTCTTTTCAGGCTTTTTCCATTTTGTCGAAGGCCAAAGAAGAAGATGACATTAAAAGACAGGCCTTGCTTGGCTTTTACGCCGAAGCCCAAGACATTCTGAGTAAAATGGACGAACCGATGTTAACTTTACTTCAGAGGCACACAAAAAATGTGAAAGAAATTTTGGAGTGGCACGAAAAGCAGCTGAAGCAGACGCAGTACTTTCTTCTTGTGTCTGGTGAATGATTCATCCCCTGAAAACAGTGTTCTGTTTATTAGCTATAAGTTTCATATCTCATGACGATTTTTCCTGAGTTGCACTCAGCCAAAAGCTAAATATAGATCACAAATAATATGTAAATTAAGCCAAGCCACTAAAAGTAGATGCACCCGCACATTACTGAACGTTAATTTGAAAGAACAGTGCTTGTCATCGACAGTAATTTGAATACAGTCATGTTTTACGAGAAAAATCACATTTCCCCCCAATTTTTTCCCGTTAAGTAGTAAGTTATCTGCATTTGAATAGCGCAAATGTTTACGGGGATAAATTGTCTACTAACGTATTAAGTTGTTTTGGCATCATATTAGTTATCTTGTCCAAAAAGCTGCAAAAAGTTACCACCAAAGCCCTAAAATAACGAACCCTGAAAGTAAGTATCCCCAAAATATGCGACCGACCGTATGGCTGCTGCTTGCGAAGTTAAGCGTATCGAGGATGGTATAATTATTTTCAGTTTCGGAACTATTACGCTAGATGAGTGTCAATACGACTGAGAACGACTGAAATTTCAACTCTGATCTGTTGTTTCATGTCTCAAATAAAATCAAGGTTAAAAAATATTACCGACATTCTTCCTATTAAGTCACCCGCATTTGATGTTTTAAAGTCTGCAACGCTCAGCTGCTTCTGGTATGTTAAGAGGGTGAGACTCCTGCTTGCTATAATGATGGGGACTCCTACTGCTGAAAACATCTGGTACAATGCATAGGGGAAGTCTCTCTCAAAGCCCATTTGTCTCGTCACTCAACGCTTCTTCCAAGGGAGGATATACCGTATTTATTCGATTGAACGTCTCGGCCTTTATTCAATTTTTAGCGTTTTCAATGTGGCGTTTATTCAAAGATGGCGTTTAATCAAGGGCGGTAACGGGTTTGAAAATATTATGTAATTTAAAGGTTCCAATGTCTCTCTTATTTTGCTGAGATAGAATCGTAGATGTCTGGATGGTGTAAATTACCAAGTTGTATAGCCTGTGTACAGACGCCCCCCATCCCTCAGAAAAAATCGGGAGATTTTTTCTGAGGGAAGGGGGACGTCCGGTCACAGGCTACAAGTTGTACCGAGGTTTCTCTTATTCTCCTTGAGTAAACGTCGCAATCTCATTAGGTGCTCGGTTTATTCGAGGACAGCGTTTATGGATAATTTTGCTTCCATCTGCGGCGTTTGATCGAGAGCGGCGTTTAATCGAATAAATACGGTAAGGCGGGGAGGCGGCCGTTCTGGCAAATGCTTCCAATAGGATAGTTCCGTTTTGGGTGCCATAAAACGCCATCCAATTTACTGGGTACCGCACTGGCGGACTGGTCGTTTTGGTATTTTTGCAGGTGAAACGTCCTCTGGTAAAAGCAGCTTGGTGAATCTTATTCTTGGAGAGGAGATTCTGCCGTGTTGTACCACCGTCACAACGTCCACCATTTGTGAACTGAAGTATGGAGAGAGACGTGCAATGGTGGTGCACTTTAAAGACAAGGATCCTGAAACAGGAGAGACCACTAAACACATCCCACTTGACGAACCTTTTGAAGAAAGTAGTTGTCGTGAGCAGATCTCGACTTTTGTTCACAAGAAAGGTTCATCGTTTAAAAAGGTTGAACTTTTCTGGCCTCACGATCTTTTACAGGTGACTATAATAATCTAATAGGACTGAGTGGAGTCCAATTCTATCTGTAATCATAACTATAACAAAATTGTCAAATCTGATTGGCCATCAACTGCCCTGATTTCAGCCTTAAATGGACAGTTTAATAGGACAGTACGCGTCATGCCTAAGTAATTGGACAGTACGCGCCATGACGCGCGCGCTTAAATGGCTTTTTTCACTGCTAGCAAAACAAAATTTCGAATTTCTTGTGTTTTGATTTAACAAATAGCCTATCATATCACAAATTTTGTTAAAGTTATGATTAATTGGTAACAGAACTTCATGTCATCCAATTCGGTCTGTAATCATACTCGTGATTAAACAAATCGGACTCCCGCTACGCGGTCGTCCGATTTTGTCAATCACTCACTGGTGCGCGCGCGATGGTGCTTCTGTCCTATTACAATGCACCTATTAAAATGCTAAAACTCAATCAAGGCATGAGGCTTTCTTAGAAATTTCTACAACTGCTAAGAATTTGTAAAAATTTTGACTTTCAAGGGATATACTATTTTTTTAATGGAATGCTCTGAATTCTGAACACCTTGTAAAAAAGCAGACTTGCGGCGCAGCCATATCTTTAGTTGTTTCGAATGCGGAGAGAGATTTTTTTAGTCGCCCACTTGCAGGCTTACCCCCGGGGCCCAGTTGTTGAAACGCTGGTTAGGGCTAACCCGGGGTTAAATTTTAACCCGGGTGGCTTTTTCTATTTATCAAAAGCATTCTCTTGGATAATTTTCTCTATTCTTTTTAGAGTATCCAATCATCACATTGTAGGCAAAGTGAATTAAACGGAATTTGCTCTTTGGGCCCTCATACCTGAGTTCAAATTTCGCACTAACCCTGGGTTACGATAACCCAGCTTCGAACAACCCGGCCCAGAAGATTTCTTGCTCTCAGTTGCTTTTGCCCCACTAAGGCCTATTTGAGTTTTCCCTCGTTCTCAAGATAGAATTAATTAACTGGTCTAAGATGTTCTATACCCTCGTTCTCAAGATAAAATTAATTAACTGGTCTAGGATGTTCCGTACCCTCGTATCCTGGAAATTTCTTTACTTGATACCATCCTCAGGTAACTTTTGTTACTGAATTATAGAAAGGAATAGTGATAATTGACGGCCCTGGTGTCGGAGAATCTGACGAAATGGATGAAATGGTGATTCAGTATCTGCCTGAAGCCTTTGCGTTTATATATGTCGCTAACGGTTCAAATGCAGGTGGAGTTCAAAAGGACAGAGTGAGTACCTGGATCAGAATGTGAGTCCGTTCCAACAGTTTATACAAATGTTAAGGGTATTCATGCTATCGGATATTATAAGAAAAAACGAAATAATTTTAGTCTGGTTGAAAAGAACTGACGGCCGATTCCTAAGGAAATTTCCATAAAAACGCGTGGATTATGAAACTTGAAAAAAATAAAACTGGATTCCATTCGGAAGGGTGGCCTCTTAAGTTCAAAATCCATTTTTGGATTTAAGTAAAAAAAACGTACGATCATTTTTGGATTCAACAATACAGATTTAGATTTTTCTAAAGAAGCAAACGCAGGCAGTACCACATTTTCATTAAAGACGTCAGTTATCGTAAATTCGAATTCTCTAATTTGCGCCCGGGGCGCTTATTTAATTTTCTAAGGCGAGAGGGAGGCGCTTACTTCGTTTAGCAATTTTTGGCCTCAAAATGACACTATCTTTATTTCTAGTTAACCAAAACTGTCACATGTAAAGCAAGCACTTATGTGCTCACATGGATATTTCTATCAAGGAAATGAGAAGTAGACCCGTACGACTTTGAAGAACATTTATTTTGTACTATTACGAATGTCACGTTCATAAAGTACCGTATACGTCTCGTATAACGTACCGAGTGTTGAAGCTCGTTATTTCTCGGGAAGGGGGGGCTTATTTGAAGGGGTGCGGTTATCCCAGATTTTAAACCTTGGGAGGGGCGCTAATTCGAGAATTTACGGTAATTTACTTAGTATAGCTATATAGCTTGGGTGTTGGCTAAATAAGAAAATGCGAACGCCTAAGGTTTTGCATCAACTTTTTTCCCGAGGGCTCTTCTAGAAAAAAAACAAAACAAAACAAAGAAAGGAGCACTCTATGCTAATTCGGAATAGCTTCTATTTGGCTGACTGTTTTAGAATGGTACTTTTTAAGGGCCACGTCACATAGTACGGTCCACGCCCAGATTGACCTCCATTTGCAGTGTTATTCCAATTTTCCGTTGAACTTCTCCCCCCATTTCAACGAAGCTCTCTCAGGAAAAATTTTATTGCCCTCTTGTTGTCAACTTTTCCTTCATAACTATAATGATGATATCTCACAGCTTGCAAAACTACTCCAAAGCGCAAGGGACGTGTTAATCGATGTAACAGGAGAAAGAAGAGAGGATTGTGGATTATCGCTAGCCATACAGAAACATCTGTTATCCAAGTGTGCTTTGTTTGTGTGCAACAAATGGGACTACGTCCCGGACAAAGATGTGCCAATCGTTAAGAATGAAGTTATAGAGAAACTCAAAAGGGTCTGGCCTGGTGTTGATCCCGATTCACAGATCATTTACATGTCAACCACGAAAGCTAGTTGTGCTCAAAGCCTTGGTGTTATCTCCATAGAATTTTCATCGTTAATGGAAAGACTAAGGTCATTGGTCTTGCAGAGTATCGAAGCAAAGCTGGAACTTCATTGGGAGTAAGCATTATTGTGCATGTTTTAATTTTGTCCATCACCACTGTGAAACTTATGGACGGGTGTTAATATATTCATTGACGAGTAAAGAGTAGTCAGAAGACAATTCTTATGGACGAAAATAACGTGAAACTAGTTATTTTTGGTGTAAGTAAAGAACAACTTCAAAGTCATTCTTGAAGACAAGAAAAGGGTCTCGTAGCACAAATTCACGTTTGCCGTAAACGTGTCTCTAAATCTCTCTAATATCAACAGAAGACTGGATCACGAATTGAAATATTTATTTGTTTTAGATGGCTATACAAACTTTTTTCAAGGATTTTCATTCAAGCAAAAGTGTTTGCGGTAAACGCTTCCAAGAGCCCCGAGGAAATCAGGGAGAGACTGGACAAAATTTTTAATCGCTTAGAGGGGAATCAAAAAGATCAAGATAAAGTGATAAAAGACCCCCGCCAATCGGCTCGCTATCAGCCTTTGTTCTATGTGGCAAAACAGCACAGGGATCAACTGGCAAAATTTGGCTTAAGCGAGGTTTGTGCTGTAAAAATCGATCGCGAGGAATTGGAGTGGAAAGAAGAAGCATCTTCTTGCCTTGGCCGTGGAGCATTTGGTGCCGTTTACCAAGGAACAATGAGAAGAGATGGAGAGGTAACAACAGTAGCATTGAAGGTGTGGGATGAGGCGCTTGATGCCGCAAATGCAAAAGAAATCATGGAGGAGATAAAAAATTTGAGGTAATGATTGTACACTCACTAGTCCGGAACATACCACCACTTATAAACTTTTTTTTTAGTACAGTCACTTGCCTGTCATATGCATGTTCCTCGGCAGTATCATTGATAATATGTTCAAGTTTCCTTGCAGATTTTCCTCGAAAAACAGTTGAAATCTATTGTCCGACGAGTGTTATTTTTGTGTATTTTTGCAATCACTTTGAGTCCGTGAAAGTTTAGTAATTCGGCTCGTTTTTCGATTCTTCTACAGCAGCTGTCGGTGATCTCTCGCAACAGTTCGGCTGCCGCGCCACTATCCTAGGTGACGTCAGTCGTGGATAATTTTTGTTGATATTCCCGCCATCAGTTATGAGTGACGTCAATGATAAACTACAGTGGAAAATCGATATACCGAAGGGCCAAATAACTGGCAACATGTGGTATTAATATTAATAATAATAATAATAATAATAATAATAAACTAATTAATTTATAATTATCAATCTTCGTCTTTTCTGTTAATTAGAGTGCTAAACCACCCTCACATTGTGAAGTTTTATGGCATATTACTGGACAAAGGAACTTCAAAAACGGCTTTGGTCATGGAAAAGTGCAAAGGAAACTTAAAGACCCACATCTTTAGTGGTCCAGAGTCAGTTCCTGGCAAATCTGAAAACCCCGCTGTCTTCAAAGACGTATGCCGTTGTGCAAAAGAGATCACCGATGGTTTGGCTTTTATGCATGCGAAGGGCGTTGCGCACCGGGGCCTCAAGCTGGAAAACATATTGGTACTAATCGTATAACAATAAATGCATAGATACGTTTCTGGCCTGTGTATAGCCGCCCCCTCCCCTCAGAAAAAAAATTGGAGAAGGGGCGTCTGTGATTCAATGTTGCTCAGAAACATCGTGCATGGCAATAATTTTGCATAAAAGCCCTTACAAACCCTTATTGAAGGAAAAGATCCATGATCTTATGCAAGCCTTACCACTGGATACGGAAAGTTATTAGTTTGAAATAAAGTGTCGACAGGTCAGACGCAACTCATTAGCCTGTGAGAGAGCCTGTTCACAGGCTACAAATCATAAGCTGGTGATAGTGTGAAACGTGACCTTAACGTTTGGTCGAGCAACAGAGGTTTTCCTCCTTTACTCTCTCAGGGGCACCCAGCGACTTTTTTCTGTAAAATAACTATTCGAAGGAGAAAATATTGCCTAGAAATTTCTAAAGCTTGAGAAAAGCTAAAGATTTCTGGATAACCGTTCCATACGTCTAAAATATTCGGAGTTTTTGTAATAGCTAAACTACGATTTTCGGAGGTTGTGTTATTCACATTTTAATACCAAAGTATTGCGATTAATGTTAAAAAAGTTCTCCTAAAACAAAACGTCCGCTATAATACGGGTTGCACAGGTGAAAATTCGTCCTTTAAAAATTTGTCCGGACGCGTGTAAACCAGACTCGTACCCAGTCGCTATTTAAGTGTTTTTTTCGGGTGAGAGAAGATTGGGGATTAGGTTGAGGCGCGCACGGGGTAATCCCCCCAATCTTCTCTCACCCCAAAAAACACTTAAATAGCGACTGGGTACGAGTCTGCGTGTAAACGGCGTCTCAGAGAAATAAAGAAAAAAGTATAGTTAGTGCGCTCTTCTAAAAGTTTATATTCCTTGACCCATTAAAGCTGACTGACGAAAATACAGTGAAGATTGCAGACGTAGGCCTGGCTAAAGCAGTAATTCTCATCACTGGTACCTATGTGGGAACACCTGTTTATATGGCACCGGAAGTGTTTCATTCCCAAGTGTACAACACCAAGGCAGACATCTACAGTCTGGGGCTGTTAATGTGGGAGATGTGGTACGGACAGAGAGTCTTTGTTAACGTTGCAGCAACAACACTTCAAGATTACTTTGATTGGGTCGATAAAGGAAACCGTCCAGTGGACAGGCAGGGCTGCAAGAAGCCTCCATCCTTCTGGTGCAAGCTGATGAGAGAGTGTTGGGACAGTAATCCAGAGAAACGCCCCACAGCAAGAGAATGTAACCAAAGAATAGTCGGGGACTGATACTAATGCCTGAGCCGTTGTAGGATAACGTCATGATAAACTAGCATTTGTCGGAGCTTTGTGACAAAATTCAAGAAGCGACAAAAGAAGGATTCAAAAATTCGTAAGAGGCTAGGTTTCTCTTCTGTCAATCTCAGAAGAGGCAGGCACTCATAGACCCATAGAAATTCGATAAATTTTAATGCATGTAACCGACGCTATGAACAAGGTAACGCATTATATTCAGAACTCGGAAAAAGATAGTTGTAGTTAGCAATTTATCTACTATTACTAGCTACTCTTGTACAGTGTCAACAAGAGCTTTATTCTCGCTTGTAATCAAATCTCGAATTGTTTTAACATTTACACTTTTTGTTAACAGTACTTTCAGGAAAGCAATAGATAACAACAGATTGAAGCTCCTGACGATAATTTTTTTCATCTACTTTTTGAGACATGGCTCCAAGAAATCAATGAGTTGTCGAGGTAATCAGTGGAAACTATAAATATAGGTTGCTGTTAGTCTAGTTGGGTGTTTTGAAATCTTTCATAATCGTTTCCACTAGAAAAAAACAGACACTAACAGGGCAAACAAATAAAAACAAGCATACTTTGATGGCGAGGGAAAATTTACGTTTAGGCTGATAGCCTTCAACTTTCCAATGGTTAACTACCAAGAAAAACGTTATAGCTATAGAACATGCAGAGTTTGTTAACATGGCGTATTTGTAACGCTGTGAGAGTTGACTTGACTTTTGTGTCAGCATCAGGATTATTGATGCGGGGCCAGCACAGTCCCGCGGTAAATTGTGATAGTTTTGTTTAGGTGTTTTTTTTTCACATTGTTTTTCATGTTTCTTTTCCTTTTAGAAAACTGCAAGAATTAAAAGCACAATTTGGCTTGATCGCATAAAATTTTAGTTTTTGGTAGCTTCTCCAAAGAATTTAAAAAGGTTCTTGTGAAATATTGACATAAAGCGAAAGTTTTTGTCTTGTCCTTTTTCTGACAATTGTTCATTAATGAAAATAAGCTAAGTAGTATAAAGACAATTACAAAAGTAGAGTTGTAAAAATAGATGAGTGTTTTTTCAAAGACGACGAACAGGAGGACAATGGAGGCTCCTGTGACAAATTATTTGTTTCCTATATTTAGAGCAATAACAAGGCCTCCTGTTTTCAATCAATCCAGCTCTACATTGATTTCCGTGATTTTGCAATAACTGATTAGCGAGGCAATAAATTTTGAATGGAATCTTCTGTTCCAGATAACATTTATTAACTATTTTTTAACTATTCGTTTATGAACTTGAAGTTGACGGGTAAGACACTGAAGCAGCCCTAGAACAAGTCACTGATGTTGATGATATCCACCCCAGGAAATCTAATGTTGACGACACCCAACCCAAGGAATCTGATTTTGGGGACACCCATACCGGGGAATCTGCTGTTGGCGATCCCCACCTCTGGGATTCCGATGTTAACAACCTCCACTCTTGGGACTGATCTAATGTTGACGATACTCACCCTGGGGATATGTTAACATCACCCACCCGAGGGAATCTGATGTTGACACCCACTCCGGGGAAACTGATGTTAACGTCACCCACTCGAGGTAGGGAATCTGATGTTGAAGATGCCCAATCCCAAAAATCCAGCGTTCGAGGAACTTTCCCATAAACAGTGTCCAACCCGCTGAATTGAGTGAATGAATTTTTGGCCAATATTCTGCAAAGGACCTCTGATATATCGGCAAAAAATCCGAAATTAAAAGGAGAACATGCCGTGAGGCAAAGGTTGTATTTTGAAGCGTTATTTACATTCACCCCAAAAAATAGGTCAGGCGAACGCAGTTGGCCTCCAGCGAACTTTGTTTACTGGCCACTAACCGACGTCGAACCAACACTGAGCCCGGATCAACCAAAAAAAATGAATACATAAAACAAATAAATAATTGATTAACTTTCAACCCAAAATGTCCGTACATTTTACAAAAATTACTTGAAAACAAACTTTTTTTGCATATTTATTTATAAACCAATCTGTAGCAAAGGAAATTGACGCTTCAATTCGTATATCTTATTTTCTATTTAACTATTAATGATAACACTAATCACAGTCAAAGTGATGCGTTCTTAACCACCTCGCGAAAACAAGACAGCCATTTCTCTCACGAAAAGGAATCGCATGGTGGCATGTTAGACCAATTTTGATACATTATATAGAGTGGTTTTCGTTTGAGTGTCGTAAAACCAAAACCAAAGTAATTACTCTGGCCAATCACATAGGACACAGACAATACATTGAACCAATCAAAACTCGAAGTAATTACATGTGGCTGACGCAAAGCGCGGGAAAATGCATGCGAGCGCGTCACAATTGGCTTTGGTTTTACTTCTGATTGGATGAAAAGGTGGCGCGAATCTTGTAAGCCAATCGCATCGTGTAGAAAGTGCAAAACCAATTACTTTTCGACACTCAAATGAAAACCGCTCTATCATACTTGACTTGGAGGAATAACAGAAAAAAAAAAAAGTTTTATTCATCCCTTAATCTCCACTGAAGGAAGCGAGTTCTCGTGTTTCATTTTCCCAAGCCTCGGAGCCAAGTACGAATGTTCATTTGTCGAAATTGGTCTAATTAACACTCAACTAACACAATAACGTTAAGCTTAATTTGACTAATAGGTTTTAAAAAAACAAAACGTCACTGAGCTACAGCAGAAAGCTACAACTATAATTGAAGGCAAGCTAATACGAAATTTGTTTTC
The DNA here is from genome assembly GCA_942486025.1 of Porites evermanni. NCBI lineage: Eukaryota > Metazoa > Cnidaria > Anthozoa > Scleractinia > Poritidae > Porites > Porites evermanni. The sequence goes on from CALNXI010001347.1 coordinate 132,792, forward strand.
TTCTTGACATTTGAACAGGAAAGTACGTTTTTAAATCGCGGGTTTCTTTTTAGGCTGAAAAGGAACATGCAACTACTGGCAATGGAATGTGCTTAATAATAAAGCATGCTTAATTGATAAATTTGTAAATTTATTAAAGTTTGTCTGTACATAGATTTGCGACTCACATCAGGTTGAAATAACATGCATGTTCAGCAAATAAGTTTGGGACTACTGTTTCTCGAATTCCACCACGTGTTTTTGTGTTTTATGACCTAATCAAATTTTCAATGGCGGGATCAAGGGAGGACATTCAAATCATAAACTCTACAAGTCTATGGAATATTTCACCACACAATTCCCATTTCAGCCTAGGATTAGACCCCTCTAACAGAAACGTTTTACACAACAAAACATCAATTTTCCTAGGTATTGATGTCTTAAGATGTACATCTCTTTAAATATATATAAGCAAGGAATTATATTTACCTATTTCTTATTTACAGCTTAGTTTTAATATTTACAATTCAGAAATTCAAGCTTTATAACTGCCCAATATAATTACTCCAAATCACAGGGACGATCGTATTATATAATATAAATTGTTTATCGACTGACAACCAAACATATTAACACAGACTTAATTCATTATTAATAGCTTAACTGTGACCCACGTTAAGGCTTTCTCAGACATACTGGTGATAGGAGACTTTCAAAAAAAATTTATAAGTAACATTATCGCTGAAAACACGCCTTATCAGGTTGACGAAAGGTGCTTTTTTCTCAGCACAAAGCGTAGAAACAAAGAAAGGGCGTGACCCACTCCACAAAATATCCAATTTTGAAACTTCCAAAGCTCAATGCCTGAAATGGAACAGTTTGTTTCTGGTCTTATTTTTCCAAAATTTCCTGGAATTTTCCGCTGAACCCAATTATTTTAGGAGAAATTTTGGTTCAAAGTTTCGCTTTCAAAAATTAGGCGATTTCAGTTTTTCTAAAAACCTTTCACGACTTGGTTTTGGTTTTCAAACTTGCCAGAATTTTTGGTGGAATGGATCGCAGACAAGGAATAAAGGACCAACAGCAAAAATGGTGCAAAATAACATAACTGGCTAATAAACACTCATTTACTAGATATACTGGAATGCGAAAAAACTGTGTTAAGCGTGAATAAACTGCAAAAAATGGAGCTGACGATCTCGATGACCTAGTCAAATACACACGGTGTACGCGATTGTGCTAGCGCACGAAACTCTAACTACAAATTTGTTGGAGTTAATTTTGACCCAACATATCTAATCATTGGAGCAGCCAGACATCGCAACGGGACAACCAGCCTAAGAAAACAGCTGGCATTCCGCGACGTCAGCACTGGTTTCCCCGCGAAATGGCGTCTGAGGAAACGGCGCGGAAATATTCAATACCGATGACGCGTCACTACCCAGATGATTCTGATTGGTCGAAGCGAATTTC
>CALNXI010001348.1:10194-35027 GCA_942486025.1 Porites evermanni
GGGTGGGGACGAGAAAAGAGGACAAATTCCCTGTCCTCCGTCAACACTGCAACATTTTTCATTGATTGCACAGTCGAATAGCACTATGTTAAGCATTTTAATGTGCGATTTTTTGTTTCAAGTAACGTCTTCCTTTGTAATAGCGCTAGGATTCTAACGATTCTAACGACGACATGGACCAGTTTATGGTTTTAGTATTGATATAAAATTATTGACAATAAATTAAAAGAGCGCTGTAAAGTTATATGTTATGAATAGTTTTATAAATACGAAAGGACGTTCTTCAAATAATTGTCAACAGAAATTTGACTCAATAACCATAAAACGTTGATTCACATCAATAGCCGGTAATTTCGCTATGCAATTTTGGCTTGATAAGCTAGGAAGAAAAGCATGTATGATCAAGAACATGCCTTTACAACCCTCTTCAATTTATTCCTTTCCTTGACAGATGAGCCAATCTGCTTTTTTTCCAGTAAAACCCTCTGTGTAGTTATATTCTGATAGGAAACCGCGTGCATGTCAAAAGCTCGGGAATAGCCCCCGGGGTTGGCAAATGCCCGGGCCTCTGGCAATGCAAAATTTGCAAATGCCCCATTCCCGGACTGACAAGGCGGTCAAATGCCCCCCCCGGAACCCCGGGGGGTGCTGGGTGCAGGTGGAATTGACTGATGGAATATAGTGGTTCAGTTTTATCTGTGGTTTAAATTTTATTTTTGTTTGCTTAAAATTCATCACCATAAATTGCCACACCAAAAGAAAAAAAGAAAGAAAAGAAAAACTGAACCATGGATAAACTGAACTTAAGCAAGCCTGTAAGCTTAACAAAACACTGAATAACATAGGCCCATGCCAGGTAAAATAACCATTACATGTTGTATAAAAGCCAATACGTATAAATATACTTACATATGTCTTTAGGATTTCGATATCTCCTTCATCAAGAGCTAGAAGAGGCAAAAATGTAATGACATTTTTAAAGAAAGACGTGAATCCTGCACTGGCTAAAGCTCAATGCCATGTGCAAAGTACTGAGAGAAATGTCAACCGTGAACTGCTAATGAGTTCCAAGATGATTCGGCATATTTCAACATATTAATCGTACCTTGGATTGGCTTATCGTCTTTTTTCTCGTCGTCTTTAATTTTCCTTTGATCTTTTCCTAAATAATCCGGCATTTTGTTTGAAACTAAGAAACACTTTCACGGTAATGGCTAACAAGAATAGAACTGCGCTTGACCAATTTGTGCTTTGTCATCGCTCGTCGCTCCCGTGAACCTTTTCAACCTCAAATCAAAATGAATAGTGCGTTTCTTAGACTACGAGTAGTCCCCCATTTTTCCTCAGGGATAGTAAAGCGAGCGAAACGCGAGCGCGAGTGAAAATCACCCCACGCGAGAAAAGGTCGCCTTTTCTCGCGTGGGGTGATTTTCACGCGCGCTCGCGTTTCACTCGCTCTACTATCCCTGAGGAAAAATGGGGGACTACTCGTAGTCTATGCGTTTCTTCGCAAACTCAGACAATGCAAGAATGACATTAGCCCATATACGGCAATAGAATACAGATAATAAATCACCGAATCAACATAAAATGGGTTAAAACATTTATCCGCTGTGTAATATTTCGAGACTCTGTCCCGAGGACCAAACCCGTGCTTGTTATACAGCATTTTTGACAGAAAAGACACCCCTAACCTTTTATTGACAAATGGTAGACGGTCATGGTACCCCTTTCAGATACTACCTTAGAACACTGCATCTCTTTTGAACTGCCGGTAAAATGCACCGTCTTAAGTTTTTTATATGAATTAGTCACTAAACCACAAAGTTCTCTTGTCTTTTTCAGAGCTCTCTTTGGTCCTCCTAAAGAAAACAATGACGGATCTCTCTACCTTTGAGTCCTTACCCTTTAACTGTAATACCTGAAGCCAGATAAATGCACCCATTTCTGGTGGAGCCATCTATGTATATATCAATATAGGGAGTACCTCCAGACCCCGGAAGACATACTGATAGACTGATTAGCTGTTATATCCTCGGAGACCAGGGGCACTAAATAAGTTGGGTCGGGAGAATAGGCGTAATGAGAGGTTTCAACGTCGCGCCTTTTCTTGGACAGTGGTGTCTAAACTGTCTCTAAAGGAGTTAAGACACTTAAAAATAACGTTTGGCCCCAAGTAAGGGAATCCAGATTCCGGAATCCGGGAAAAAATTTTGATTATGGAGTCCGGAATCCTGAGCTTTGGTATCCGGAATATAGCTCAAGGAATCCGGAATCCCGCTAACGATTGGAGATTACTACAGTAGTACTGAAATGGACTGCATTAATGTAAACGGCGAACCTCGTCTTTTTCAAGTTTAATTCATTTTGTCTAAAGGCAAATCCTTTAAGATTCTCAGAAATTATCAATATTCTTTGTGTGTTTATTTGCAAATAGAGAGGAGAAGTGTGAAGTCCCCTCATGGAAGAAACAATTTTGGATGACAACAATAGGGAGCTTTAAAAGCAGCAACGACGGCAACGAGAAGGGCAAAAAAGCAATAGGTTTAGGTTGGCAAAACAACAACTTGGCACGTGCATCACGCTTTATTTGTACATTTCTTAGCAGTCGTTGGAGTAGGTGAACACAACACACAAATTTTCTTTTTCTCTTTCTGAACTTAGAAACGTTCTTTTGAATTCAACCACAGAAAAGTTTACCAAAATAAGTTTAAAACAGTGTAAATTCACTTTTAAGAGATGTTTTTTGGTCAGTTGCCTTCGGTTTGTTGTCATCCAGAAATTTTGCTACCATGGCAACGTGACGCAACGACTTCTCCTCTATAAACGGCGTTTCTTTCTTTAACAAATCGTAGTTTAAAGCTTGCAGCTAACACATTGAAAATGCAGTGATTTAATCACTTTAATCTAGAAATGAATTGAGATAAACATTGCATTTAATTTATATAAACTATCTATACAAAGTTTCGATTAGCCGTCAAGGCACTAAGAATTTCTTTTTTTGTCTAATATATATGTACCTTTTTCGTATTAAAACTATACTGACCGAAAATACTAGTGTTCTTCACCGAAAAAAGAGGTAGATCTATTTTCATAAAAACACGCGCACATTTTTACAACTCATTTTAAACGATAGAGGTTTCCTGCTTTGTGTATAATTATGACCACTTCCAAGACGTCGATTGAAGTCTGACATATTGATACATTCTGCTTTGACAATAAACGGCAACCTTCCTTGACGTTCATTTCATAAAAGGAGAGGAAAAGCAAGAAGTTGTGAACGGATTGAGTTGAGAAGTGAATTCGTGAAGAGCACTTTCAGTTTTGATACTACAATGCGGGAATTCTGCCACAATATAAACAGATGAATCTGAAACAGAAAGAATATTGTTAAAACACTGAAGATGAACAGCAAAGGGGAGTCAGCTTGTTTCTTTTCGAACCAAGAATCGTTTTCGTCTCCCAGCCAGTACATTGTTACCTTTCCTCTTGTATTTCGGGTTCTCAACATTTTGAACTAATTTCTGGCCCTTTTCTATGCTGCATCATTTGGAGTGGGGAAAGCTATCATTGTACTGAGGAGTAGTATGTATAGAATAGAAAAATACGTCTCTATATGATTAATGCTTCAAGATCTGAAGATGATTCTAGTTTTTTGCAGGTTCTGCAAAAATCCTACCCATCGCGCCAGCACCCAAACATGGAAACAGTATTTCTCCAAGCTTTCCACTGGAAGATGAGGCTTCTACCCCAATCAAGATTTTTGGGTAGACTGGATTAAATCAAGTAATCAATAATCATAGCAAATATTATACCCGCAATTTTATAGCGGAGCTCCACGCGCGAGGGTCGTCCCATACCTAAGAAAATAGGGTAATCTACCCATCTGGGGATCCAAGAAATTTTGGTTATCACGTGACCAAAGGCCCGTCCGTCCGTACCACAGGCATACCAAGGTAAAATAACTCAGTCAACAGGTATGGCAACAAAATAAAACTCGAAGTTATTTTGGCAAGAATTCGCATAGCCACACACGTCTTGTGAAGCAGAGACAACTAAAGGGTCAATAAGGACAAAAAAGGAAAGCAGAAATTGTTTCTCTATCCGTGTTGTCTAAAGTATTAAGCTTAGATTAATTGTCATTTCCACAGATTTGGATGGCGACAGGCCAGCGAAGCTCAGAGATAAAGGAGCGACAGAGAGCTGGAACAAGAGATAAAAAACAAAGGAGACAAAGTGAACAAGATTACGTACGACATTTCCTCCATAAAACGTGTAACTAGGAAGTTTCTGGAAGTTTCACTTTGCAGTCGTGCAAAACAACGGCAAAGAAATGTACAAAAAAAATGTGTGCTGCAAGTGCAAAGTTGCTATTTTGCTAATTAGACCTATTGTTGTTTTTCACTGTTCTCATAATTGCCCTCGCCGCTTAGCATTACACGATTTCATACTTCAAGTTGTTTGAGCAAACTATAAATATTATCGAGAGCTTCGCTTTTAGCCCTGGCTAAACATATATATTATCTTAAAAGAATTACGCGGTCTGTATGCTTCAGATTCATGCGTATAAAATTCGCCATGTAAAATCTATGGGTTATTTTAATTCGCCATGTAAAATGTATGGGTTATTTTAATTCGCCATGTAAAATGTATGGGTTATTTTAATTCGCCATGTACACTGTATCACTTAATTTGACCCTAAAAAAGCGCCATATCAGATTGGTATTGCAAAAAAGAGTTAGTCATTCATACCGTGCCTGTGTGCGCCCGCGTGTATTCATCTTATTACTCCTTGCGTGAACGATTTGACTGCCAGAGGATCGGAGCTGTACTTTCCTTTCCTCACTTTAAGAAAATGTTATTCTTCTTGTTCAGTAATTTAGCAGAGCAGGAAAAAAACGCCCTTTATTATGCAAAGTTGTCAGAATAAACTTTTGAAGCATTTTCTATCCATGCAAATCACGGTTACTTCTACTCACGCTGAAGGCTTCGATCCTGTAAGTTGTGGATTGCTATTCTGGAAAGAAATAGAGAAAAAGTTTCTTCATCATTCTAGTTTTTGCAGGTTTCCAAGCAAACCTTTCGTTATAAAAATAGTGAGTCTTGAAACTGAGTCTTTAACAAGGTCTGCGAATCAAAACTTAAAGAAAGTTTTCACTTAATAGTTGAAAATAAAGTCAGGATTTATGTTCTTTATCTCACAAAGAAGTGTACATCTACAAAGAATTAACCTGTTTACAGACCCTCTATTTTCTCTCTAGAGAACTTCGAGCAGGCGTAGGAAAATAAAAACCGCGGACAGGAGCCGATTTCACGGGGGGACTTATTGACCGCCAGTGTAAGTGGGTGTGGCTAAGGGTGGGGACAGAAAAAAATAGAGGGTTTTTTTTCGTGGTGGTCCGGGCCTAAGGGGCCTTGAGGAGGGGGGAGTGGGGTTGGAGGCAAATAGATAGTTGGGTAGGGAAGGGTCAATTTTGACACAACCCTTTTAGTAAGTAGCAGTGCTGACTGGAGGCTTTCACTGGCAAGTACCTTGTTTCCTCTATGCCCAAGCTAGCGCAATCAGGCCTCTGCTGATAATAATTATCATGATAAGAGCTCAGGGGGATGAGCAGACATTCACCTAGTGTCTTGGGTGGGGAGGGTGAATTTTTAGTACCAAAGACATACTTAGTCAAGGGCCTGCAGAGACTCAGTGAAGCTATGTTTGCTTAAAGATGCAACCCCCTAACTGATGTACCAGAACTCAAAGGAAGGGAAATGCCATGTTTCTCCCGTGGGTAATGACCTGGTGCCTTGTATTTTTTACAGTTTTAACCTTAGACTGTAGGTCTCAAATAGCCAAAAATGGCACTTTTCTGTCCTCGTTTTTATTCTGCCTCCTTGCAGAATATATCATCCTGTTGATTTCAGTGTCGATTTAAGTTAGAAACAATTCTTACCTGTGTTGCAGCGGCAGCCTTAAAACCGTATTTGGAAAGCAAATCGCGCGACAGCGCTTCATCTCTGGTGTGTTTGATGACAAAGAGGTCAGCCAGACCATCCTCAGGAATTTCCAAATAAGGTTGTAACTGCTGACCGTGAAAACTGCCCCGAAACCTTTGGTAACCCGGATTTGATGCATTTCGTTCTTGTGACAGGCGGTCACTGTTTAATGATTTAAAGGCAAAAACAAAGAAAAAGAAAGTTAAATCGACAAGAAAGTAATAACGTTTTTTAAATTAGACACAAGCTGTTATTATTACTAAATAACTCTAATTATTGTTACTTCAGTATCATAATTATTATGGTTATTATCATTTATTATTAATTAATCATAATAAAAAAAAGAAATCAATGCTATAGACTTTCTTGAAAACTATGCAATGAACATTAACAGCTGCGTTGATTCCTTTACAGCGAGACTTGTTATTTCAGCAGTTCTTTTAGTTTCTTCTACTATTTCCTCTTCAGCCTCTCGTCACTGTTAATTTTTTGCTTTTTTTAAACATTATCATCAACAACAAACGCTAAATAATTGAGCGAAGGTAGGACTTCTTGAAAACTAATGTAATGACTGTGACATAACATAAACATTAACGGTTCAGTTGACACTTTCATATGTGGGTCGCCATGCGTTAAAACGTTCTGCATGAGTCTTTTACCTGCAAATTCTACGTTTTTCACAATGATACCAGTTTTTGTCCCCACTGGTAAAATGTTTACAGATGGCACAGATATAGGCACACATGTTTTCTTCACATTCAGGAAACTTGGCACTGTCTTCGCCAATCTATAAAAATAACACGCACAAAATATGAAAAACAAGAAAAAAAACATTGAAGGGAATAAGATAACAGGTGAGGGGAAAAGTCTTTGAAGCGCGGACTTCACTTTTTATTTGCCGTTGCTCTACTGCTCCAAGCGTCTTCTTCAAAGCGAGGCTATACGTCAGAAGCCATTGATACAATCCTTTTTTTTATTCTTCTGCAAATAAAAATTATTTATTGCAAAAAACGGTTTTGCACATACCCTCGTTTTCAAAGTCAGAGAGTTTTGGAACTCGGAAATGGCCTACATTGAGAGGACTGAACTTTCACGAAGGAAGACCGCCGCTATTGATATGAGCTTATTTGTTTGTCTGTTTTCGTTCATGTAGATCGTCACAAAATCCTACACACTTTCGTACATCAATAAAGTTCTTTATTCCTTATTTACCAAGGGGTACTCCTGGGAATTTTTAACAGACTTTAAAAGACTTAGTCAGCGTCTTGATTTGATTATGTGCTGACCAATCACAAAATGCAAATGCGATATGTATCAAAAAAGAAACTATTTAACCACGATGATATTTGCATCTCGGAATTCTATGATAACAGATGACGAAATTAAATCTCTCTTGGCTTGACCCAGTTGAGAGAATACCGGGGGTTACTTCTGGGAATTCTTGGTGGGGGTGAACGGCCCGGTTCTCCAAATCCTAACCCTATTTCAGACGAAGAAAATGTAACTTTCCACACATTTTCAGACCTGATCTCCAAGAAATTGCCATCATTACTTAGACTAGCTATAGAACGCCAAGTAAAGGATTTCTTAAAATCCACTTCAGAATTCGTCAAGAGAGCTATTTAATATCTCTTGAATTCGTTTATTATTATTTCTTTCTTATACATTTGGAATTGAAACGATAAATACGTTCATACACTCCTGTTGTTCCCTCAAAAACAATACCAGATTCCAGACCAAAATGGGCAAAAGTATACCCGTTTTAAGACCGGAACGTTGCAAAAACCATACCTTTAGGGAAGCACTTACCGATATGGCTCATATAAGGAAGTACCCTCCCGGCTCATTTACTTAATGCCCAGAGAAGAAGAAATATTCCACAAAACATGACGTTAGGATCATGCTTGACACTACTCCTTTAACGCGCCCGGCTATTTACAGTGAGATGAGATGTTTTTACATCAAACGACAAACAGTGGAAAAACTGCTTTTGGGAGCATTGTAAAGTCTACTGTCAAAAAAGAAAAACTTGTACCCTTCTAGCAGTGGCTTTTACCACCGATAGCCAGAGCATTTTTATCAAATGAATTAAATTATCCGCACGATTTTAAACACTGTTGAAATTCTCTCTTCCTCATAATAATATTCTGGCAGAGAGAAACCTGGTTTAGCGCGCCGAACTTTAGAATTTCCATACTGAGGTTATACAGCTATTTCGAGAAAGGTTGTAGGAAAAAATAAGCACGCGACAATCCCGAAAGATAATATGGGATATGTTCAATACACTGTTCCTGACACTGTAGCTGTCGAACCTACTTTTGTTGCTTTCCTTTAGCACTCGCAGACATATCTCCATGGCCTCTCCTGCCATTCAGTGAACTCAGAACCACCCACAATGCCTTTCGGGGTAACGCGTGCACTATATCCGACAACCTTTCTCGAAATAGCTGATACACTTATGCATCAGTCAATTCTAACTGCGTCCAGCCCCCCCCCCCTCCGGGCTACTGCGGGGCATTTGCCCTCCTTGTCAGTCCCGGGGGTGGGGCATTGGGCATTTGCAAATTTTCCACTGCCCGGGGGCCGGGCATTTGCCAACCCCGGGGCCATTCTAGAGCTTTTGACACGCACGCAGTTTCCTATCAGAACATGACTACACAGAAGGTTTTACTGGAGAAAAAGCAGACTGGCTCATCTGTCAAAGACAGGAATAAATTGAAGAGGGTTGTAATATATACATAGCGAAAACCGGAGCTGTCGATGTGAATCAACGTTTTTGGGTCATTGAATCAAATTTCTGTTGATATTTCATATTTATTGTAATACTATTTGTAACATACAACGTTGCAGCACTCTATTAATTTTAATATCAATAAATTCATATCAATACTAAAACCATAAACCGGTGCATGTTGTCGCGGCGTGAAGTCTTCGTTAGAACCCTAGCGCTCTTACGAAAAGAAGATGTTAATTGAAACAAAAAATAGCACGTTAAAACGCTTAAAACGGCATTATTTGACCATGCGATCAATGAAAAATGTTGCACTGTTGACGGAGGACGGGGCATTTGCCCCCTTTTTTCGTCCCCACCCCGGGGATTTGACAGCTCAAGAGTCCCCACCCCCGGGAATTTGCCATCCAAAGCAAAAAAAATTCTAATGCCCGGGGGTCAGCCCGGGGGGTAGGGGGGAGGGCCTTGGCGCAGCTGGAATTGACTGATGCATTTTTATTGTACAATAGAGTGCGCGCCAAACAGCATTACCATTACAGAGCTAGCTGATCGGATAGTATATAAGGCTGGATTCATTTGCAACATACTAGTATAGCTGTCGCATTTGCCCCCGGAATTTTTTTTAAAAAAAAAAACAATTTAAAATCAACCACCCATAGAAATGTAACAACCAAGATTTCACGCGACAAAGAGTACGGAAATATAAAAAGACGAAATATTGGACAGCTAGCCATGAGTACTTGTGATTCGATTATTAATTGCATTGTCTCTTTTATGTTAATTAATCCTCTCACTGCCAAATTTACCCAAAAGCAAATTTCGACCAAATTTCCAATTTCATTTTGTGAAATAAATAGCACTATGTGTAAGTACAGGTAGAGAGGATTCATTTAAATGGTCACATCATAGGATTTGAGTTACAAAACTCCACCTCTCACTTTCTGGCGGTGAAAGGGTTAATTATACATTTTTGTTATTATCAATTCCTATTTTGTGTGTAATACCTGAAAACTAGTTGGTGAGTTGTTTTTGCAAAAGCTAAGTGTATCTACACGGAGTTTACTAGCATCACATAAATTGATCGACCAAATTCTTTACTTTCGATACGTGTACAAACGTTTCTTCTAAGAACGTCCTTATTCTAGTCCTTAAACTGACTTATTTTAGAACTGCCGTACGTCGGCATGTAATGTAAGAGAACTAGCTACTTTCACATAGCGCTGACTCCTATAAAAACGGTAAAAGAAGATAAAAACACTTCCCAAATTTTTGACAAACGCGAAAATAAACTGACCTGTCTTAGCGATGAAGACTTACTGGAAGTTCTCAGGATTCTAACATACCTCATCTGACAGATCTCGGCTTGTCTTCTTTGCAAGTAAATATTGTTAATAAGCCAATAACTCCACTAACGTGTCTTTTTTGGATTGGAGTGTCGTTTTCAGCTTTTGATCATTGGTCATCTGATCATTAAGGGAAAGTCAGTGACATTCTTTCTACATGTAAACTGATACACTGTCTTCACTATACATAATGCATTAGCTGTTGTCAACGGAATGCCGAGATATGTATAGCCTGCGTAGCATGGCGGTTTTGGTTGGGCGCGCTAAGTAATAAAGGCGGGCGGAGATTGAGGCGGGAGCAACTTCTTCTCGCGGCTTCGTCGCTCGTGTGCCCGGCTCGACAAAACCGCCATGCTACGCAGGCTATATATGTTACAGCAGAAGGACCTTATAGGTCACGTGATACGATAGCAACTCCGAGATGTCAACTGGTCCTCAGACAAACAGACACTCATAATCGCTCTCCTTTTAACGGAAATACCTAAAATAATCGCCGCTCTCGCCATCTTGTTTTCTTTTATCCCCTCCTTGTCAAGTTGAAGTGCAATGAGACCAGCAAAACTGATCAGTGACGATTCAAGCTCTGAAAATTAACATTAAGGGGCGAGCCCCAAGGGGGCTCTAAAATCATTCTCCCCCAGAAAAGTTTGAAATCTTGATACTCCGAGACGCCATTTCTAGTTTTCTGAGAGCACAATTTTTGTCTAAAATGTTTGATAATTCGATTGTGATTTTTATTCTTATTTACATGGCTTCGCGTACAAGTATGCGATTTTATTTTACATTTGATGGAATTTTTAAAGTTTTCTGGTGTATCAGTTTTCATTACTTCAGGACAACTCGGATTAATATTAATCCGTGGATTATAATAATAATAGATTATAATATGGTTATTATAATCCGGTAATAGATTATTATAATCCAGCAATAGCTTATTATAATCCAGCAATAGATTATTATAATCCAGTAATAGATTAAGGCACGGCAAAAATTGGAAGGATTAGATTATTATTAATAATAATCATCCGGATTAATATTAATCTCTATTATAATCCAGATCAGAGCTATGACAGACAAACTGCAGACATTACACGCTGAACAAGGGACTGACGGGACATAACACTGATCACATCAGTCACACCTCAGCGATCACTTGCATATGTTAGAGCTGGTAGCGATGTTGAGCCTAGAAGTAAATGAAAAGGAACAAGCGCCTCTGGGCCAGCGAATCCGTGCGGTGGGCATGTGTTTTTACAAGAAAGGGGACCTTAAGAAAGGGAATAACTACCAGCTGCGTAGGAATCGCGACAATCCCAAAGACACTAACTGTTTCGAGGTTCGGAGCCGGCATATCACGATGGCGACTATAAACATGAATTTCTCCCGTCTCTTGGCGCCCTTCGTGGGTGAAAATATTATCTGGGAACTGACATGGTAAGTATATTGTATGTGATGTTAAGTTCACGAAAAAAATATTTCAGCTGTTTTAACAATTAATTATGGTGGGGCATCATGTTCATAGCTTCGCATTTATTCCTAGCTTAGTGGTTGAAGATGCAAAGTGGAGTAGGGGAGATTCCGGTCGACCAGCAAGAGCTCACAAAGTACACGTGGTGTTTAACGTTAATGAAAGGGATGCCGAGCGAGTAGAAAAGGCTTTCAGTGACTTTGAAGTGAGAAGATCAGAAGCATGAACATTGTAAAATCTGTCGATGATGTTGTTGTACAGGAAAGTAATGCGCTGTAATACATGTAAACTAAATAAAGCAAAATTCAGAATTAAATTAATGGTGTCATTTAATTATCAATTCAGTTAATTCTACAGTTTGCAACATAATCTACATCTCTTGTCAGGAAGAACATATGGCAAATATTCCTTATACGAAAGCCTACACGCCAAACATAAACAAGCAAATTAACAAACAAACAGATCCGCCCATCCTAATCGTTTAAGGTACGGCTCAAAGCTCAGTTATGGATTATAATAATCTATTACTGGATCTAATATTAGGATTAATATTAATCTGATTAATATTAATCCTACATAAGATTAATAGTAATCCTAATTGATCAAGGCACGGCTCAAACCTCAGTAATGGATTATAATAATCTATTACTGGATTATAATAATCTATTACTGAATTATAATAATCATTAGGATTAATATTAATCCGATTAATATTAATCCGAGTTGTCCTGTTACTTATACTCTGATATGCATTCTTGTGTGAATATCACAAGAATTCGTTTGGAATCATCAGAACAGATTTCAAAAACAGGATTTTTCTTATCCCGGTCGCATATTGGTTGGGATTCAGAATTTTCAAGCAAAATCGAGAGAATTCCGACGAAATCGGGATGGTTGGACAGTCTGCGATCATGTCCACACTTGCGTCTAAAATGGAAACCTACATACCCCCACTGCAAAAGGTATTGCATGCCTTTCTGTTCCCGTGAGTCAGACGAAGCTACATGATGCAATTAGCCTTCGAACATAGACGTATTTCGTCGTATTTCGGTCGTCGCTATGATGCAACTGATCTGCAATCACTGACCCAGGCCGACCCGGTCACTAATCACTAACTGCAAAATCGCGTGTAAAGATGGCTAGAATCACGGTGAATGATTACGTTCTCTCGGGCGATGTTTGTTGTGACGACGCTTCACTGTTTTGCGTACAATGATACGTACTTTTACCTCAGTCTTAAGATTGGCTAAAGCGCGAAATATCTTGGTAGATACACTAAGCGATCTGAGTTGTCCTGTAAAATACAAGTCGACGGTCTACGGTGTCTTGAACAAACCTACACGCTTCAAGGGCTTCAAGGTTCGCAGCTAAACAGTCTGTAAACAAACTTGTAAATGATCCAACAAAAAGTGAAAAAGTACTCTTTGTTTACTGTAGAGCCGCAGGTATTCAACCTTGTTGATAATTAAATGTCTCTTATTTTCCTGGTATTCACTCTGACTTGCTCGTTAAATTTGGATTTCTTGCACAGGGTGGCGTGGAAATGTTTTCATTTTTACATTTGTTGCTGAAGCCCTTACTGTTTTCCCGTCTATTATGAGAGAATTTATTTCCGCATCACTTAAATTGACAAGGAAATTAAAGTAGATAAAAGAAGTTATTCTCTAGATGTCTCAGAGAGAAGTAAAAATGTGCTTTCAGGTATTGTTTGAGTCCAGCATTAAGAAAAACAGTTTGGACTTTCTGATGCGTCGCGTGCTGAGTTTTGAAATGCGTTACTGCGCGACTGTACACCAGATTCGTCACTTGCACGCTACAAACAATAAAATAAACTTGGAAAAGTGTTAGGGCCTGTTTACATGGAGGTGGCGGACCCCAGGTAGGTGAGGTAACCCGCTTAGATGGGGTAACTCGCCCTGTCCATATAGTCTCTCATTTAAATTTGATCACGTTTACATGATAGGTGGGGTGTCCTGCCACATGTTACCTTCTTCTAAGAAAGTAGTTCGATAAAATGCTCTCTTGGTGACCTTTGTGTGGAAACAAGCAAACAAATTTTGGCTTTAAAGAAACCTGAAGTGACTAGCGTAACGATATCTCCAGCGTGGCCCTGCAGTCAAGCGTGTCTTTGAAAACTGTCGTTGAAAAACTTTTTTCCGAAGAATTTGCATTGGAATACATTGTTTGGGTGAGTAACTATCTTATTATAGAAGCACCTTCGAACAGTCTACCAGAATCAAAGAAAGTTCATTTAAAACTTGATTAAGATAAAAATACAGCATCATATACATTAGAGCTAAATTCACGTAACGGTTTTATCAGATGAACATGTAACAATCGCCGATTGAAATTTTAATAATCGGGGAGCTTGTTTGGAAAGCTCCGCGCGTAAAATAAAACAAAATAAAATAAATAAATAAAACATGTGGTTTATGTTGAGAGTTGACAGGTATTTCTAAGTTAGCCTGCCTAGGAAACGTTTCCAAGCGCGAAAGTTGGAGTGACGGACTCCCGCGAAAACGCTTGCTACGCAGGCGAGTTCTAAGTTCCATTTACTTACTTACAGCGGATTTCGAAAGCTCCAGTGTATCGAAGGAAACACGTTGTCCTTCACGAGGGCAAAAAGCTCCAAATAAATATGACGGGAACGTTAATTGACTTTGTTTACTTAAAGCTGATGCAAAATGTAGGTCTGCTCAGAATGATGTCACAACAAGTGATCCACCAACATGACAATAAAGGAATATATGAACGTTTATCACCGTATCGTCCTTTTGGCCGACGTCATTTGAATGACAATGAAATCAATTTCCTGTTTGGCGCAAACCATCCTGCATTAGGGACAGACCTTTTAATTTTTGTGCATAGAGGGACTTTGGCAATTTCCTCTGAGTATGAACTTTTGTCTCAGTATCACTATTTGCAAGTTACAATTTGCTTCATCAAAGTAAGTCTCTGTAGGAATTTTTTTACCATTCAATGTTATTTTCAGTTATACTAAGAAAAAAACCTTGAAGCAGGTCGAGTGGTCTAAATCAATATTGTCATAAACTCATGTTCCAGAAGTATGTTTAAATCAGTGTCAACGGTACCTTTAGTACTTGCTGTTTTATTGCTGGTTCCACATCCATCCAAAAGGAGCTTCAAGCTTACCTCATGGTGTACTTTAACAGTCAAGCCACTAGGTTTACTGTTATTTTTTAATTATTATTTCGATTTAAATCTTTATTTACCGTAATAACCAAATCAAGTTTTTATTCAAATGAGGTAATGGTGCGTTGAAATAAATACAGCTTGAGAGCATGAATTAAGCCCTTTTTGGGTGGCTGTACACCCTTGTCTCAAACCTGTGCATGGTTGGTGCCAGTCCCCATGGGGATCCCCAGAGGCCATCGTAACAATACCATCAACCTCTGTTTGTAGTGCTCCTCTTGAATGCTAAGAAACTATTGCACAAGCCATGTAAAACATATTCTACTCTCTGATATTCTCCAGTAAAAAATGACACTTTTTGTAAATTACATCTGTACATGGGCTCCTGACCTGCAACATTTTGTGGTTATGAGTTATAATACGAGTAATTTATCCTCGGCTGTATTTTTAGCACTAATGCTAGTGGGGCCGAGCAAATTCCTGAATAAATTTAATTAAACATAAAGGGGTTAAGAATCCAAACTGGGCGAAGGCGAAGCAGTTGGCTAATTTACAAACGTGGTCGACAACTCGAGCCCGGGACTACAGAAAACCAATCCAGCTCAGGGCGGTCAGGGGGGGACTTAAACTTTGGTCCTCCGAATTACAAGCCCGGCTCTCTAACCGCTCGGCCACGCTGCCTCTTTGTAAGTGTTTGCATGGTGATAATGTATCCTCGTAGCTTTCTTTGAGTTCTTTACCCTGTTCCTGCCAAAAGACCACCTGCGAAAGAGCCTTGACAGTACAGTCGAACCTCCATGTGCGACCACCGGCTCGTAAGCGACCATCCAAAACACCTTACGTTGGAACCTCTCGTAATGACCACCTCCTGAGCGACCGCGACCACTTTTTGGGCAAGGAAGTTTAATGATTTTCCATTGTTTTTAACCTCTTTTAAGCGACCACTTGATGCATTCTCTGATCTGATCCGACTACCAAGGCAGTTAATAACAGGAACATGTGCCGTACGAAGCGTTCTGGTTCATTAATTATCTTCAATCAAGCGCACCGTGTGTAAATGTTATAAGTAGTAGTATTTTAATTATGTACAACCTACAGGGCCGTAGGTTAGAAAACTGTAATAGGTTATTGCGCTTCCCTCTTTAAATAAAGTTATTGTATTGTATTGTACTGTATTGTATTATGAAAGAGAATTTAAACAGACTTTACAAAGGTAAAACTCATTAGTTGACTTGAAGTGCTACTCCGACCAAAATTTTTGTTCAATTCGTTTTTTTCCTCTATTTCATGCTTCAATGCTTCAATCATTCATTAAGTTCATAATTGCTTAAAAAGCTGTAAATTACATCAATATAAGCTCGCTGAAGCTGGAAATAAGCTGTCGAGCGAATACCGGCCAATACTCAATTCGCCAAATGAAGCTCGTGATAATTTTGAAATAGTTGATAAATCAAATAATGAGGAGTGGCCTAATATCCTATAGCCACTGTGTTTTTTGTTTTGTTTTGTTTTGTTTTGTTTTTTCTGGTCAAGTATTATTTTCCTAAGCTGTCCCCCTCTGTTTTGGTCCTTGGCTTACTTGAGGATGTATAAATCTCAGTGTATAACAAGCAAACAAGCCACTCAGTCTCTTCTGAAATTGAATAACAATAACCATTGTACATGTCAAGTGCATACATGTATATTGCAGCGGTTACCACTAACACGCGCCCTCAAAGGTTTTTTCCTTCGGGTTCAAACCTGCGTTTTGGTGGACGTCAATCAACCGTTACCATGGTTTTTCACGCGTTGGCCCAGAGTAGATTCTTTCCCCGTTTCTCGAGCACTCGGAAGAACATGCCCGCGTTTAAGCCGTTTCTGCAATATTTCGCTACAGGATCCGGCACAGCTTCATGTCAAGATTACGAGGAGTACGAATTTAACGCCTCACACACACTGTAAGTTACAACCACATAAGCTAGTTCTGGATTCTATTCGATAACATGAAGAATGATAAGTAGATCTGCAGGTTACAAAATTCATTTTCGAAAACAGCCTCTATTCAGAGGAAACTTTCTCCCTTGTCGGTGTGATATCTTTCGTTTCTTTGAATTTATACTCGATCCTTTGCAATTCGTCGTCCACGGCTCCCGTTTTTTCATACAATCAAAATAAACAACCTGAGAACCTTTACGTAAACTGTAGAGTGTCAGTTCGGCTATTTCACTCATCTCGCAGAGACCTCGTTGTTTTAACAATGTAATCCTTCCTCTTAATGAAATAATTAAAAACGCCGTCGTCATTCAAAATTATTCTTGTAAGTTCATTCGGTGATGATGAGGGAACCTTCTCTGTCAGAGCGCGTGAGAAAACCATGGAAACAGTTGATTGACGTCCACGAAAACTCAGGTTTCAACAGAGAGAAAAATCCCTTCGAGGGCGCGTGTTAGTGGTAACCGCTGTAAGCTTACATACCAGTCAGTCACCTCATCAGTGAACTTTATAATACGCAAGAGGACAGGCTTCAGGCGTAGTGAGTTGGATGACCGGAGAGTTCGAGGCGGTGATTAGCGAGTTACCAAAACTTGAATGTAGGTGGGTGCTTGATGGTGTAGAGTGAGCAGCAGTAGTTTGAATTTAAGACGCTTCATTTACAGGAAGCCAGTGTAGGGCGGATAGAACTGGAGTGATGCGTTCGTATTTGCGGGAGCATGTAATTAGGCGGGTGGCAGCATTCTGTATTCTGATTTGATTAAGCTTTTTCAAAACATAATTCGGCGCATTATACAAAAGAGAATTGCAGTAGTCAAGCTTGGAGGATGCAAAAGCATGGACGAGAATCTAGGTATAGTCTTTGAAGACAGGAAATTTCTTATACGGGAAATGTTAGGCAGATGGTAAGCTGATTTACAGACAGAATTAACATCAGGGAGCAGACATAGTGCTGTCAAAAATGACACTGATGTTTCTGGCGGAATCGGATGGATGAATTGTATCATTTCCAAAACGAAGTGGTGGTAGAGACGTTATAGAACAGTTCTTAGATAAGAGGTATGGAGAAGTTCAGTTTTGTCCTTGTTTAGTTTGAGTTTATCAATTGACATTCATCTATCTCAAGATCAGACAAGCAATCCTGTATTTTAGTAATGGTGCTGGCTAACTCTACGTCGTTGTTTGGTCAAAAGAAGATGTATAATTGAGTATCATCAGCGAAAAAATGAAATTGCATCGTATGATGGCGCAGAACGTCAGCTAATGGTGTAAAGTAGGTACAGCGTGGGTCCAAGGACAGAGCCTTGAGGCACGCCACATTTGAGTTCGCGAGGTTGTGACTTTTTCCATCGATTAAGGCAAATTGTTTGCGGTTTGTAAAGACGACCGAAACCAGTCAAGAGCAGTACCACAAATTGAGAACCTGTTGTCAACTCTTTTGAGCAGAATATCTTAGTCGACAGAGTCAAAAGGAGTGAGGGTGGTTTCGCAGCAAGAGTATATAACACAGTGACGATTATCAATTTCAAGCAAAATGTCATTGCGAGTAAGGGTGGTTTCGCAGGTATGAAATCGCTTGTAAGCTGATTGTAGAGGTTCATTAAGTTCATTTGATTCAAGGTAGTCTTGGAGACGTACAGCCACAACTTTCTCGATAATTTTAGAAATGACTTTGAGATTTGAGACAGGCCTATAACTACCAAGGACTTCATGGTCCAAAGAAGGTTTCTTGAGTAACGGTGATAAGACGGCAGTTTTCAGAGCAGAAGGCAATTGACCAGCTTTCAGGACAAGTTCTCCGGTAATCCTGCATAGTTTAGGTAGAAGTGAGTCAAGGTGTTCTTTCAGTAAAGCGACAGGGAAAGGATCCAGACTGCTAGACTTGAAAATAATGGTGTGAGAAATATTTTTAATAGTTCGGTGAGCGTTGTAGGAGAGAAGGTATCCATTTACAGTTAAGTGAAGATTTAGCAAAGCCGTGAAATAGTGCAGGCGTTTCAGGGACTTCAAGTCTGCTTCTTATCTTGGCTATGTTTTCTCGAAAAAGATGACAAACTGATTAGCAAGTACTTCAGCTGAGAAACAAGATGGAAGACATTTCTCCGGCTTCCTGTGAAGGAGACAGTCGATGGAGCGAAAAAAAGGCTTTATGATCACTGCGAGAATCACTAATAAGATTGGAATAGTACTCCATCTGTGATTTGAAGATGATTTCCTTCACAAAAAGGCGTTGATCAACATAGGATTGGTAATCCTATGCAAGACAGGAATGACGCCAGCGTCTTTTAAGCCTACAACAAATCGACTTCTGTTCTCTTTAACCCTCCGACGTACACGTAAATTCATTCCCCCACAGTGGTACAAGAGGGGAGGGGGTGGGTTGATAGAATGTTACAGTATTTAGAAACGATTTTGCCTTCATTGAAAAGCAACTTTGATCTTCTTTGCAAGATGAGGTATATTTTATTGGGTGGTGGCGCTGCTGGAGGCCCGTGACATCACTAACCGTTGGTAATTGTCGCAATCTTAGCCGACATTTTACAAAATACAGTATAGGAAATCAGGTTAAAACCGCAATAAATGGTAATTTTTTGTGTTTGACATGTAAAATAACACCTAAATAAGCACTTTCCATCATTCCATCCACAATCTTTTCTTTTATTGTTGAACGAAGTTGAAAAAACATGCATTTTCACTTAAAATTGGCTTGACCACCTACTACTTATGACGTAATATCTAGTAACTGACCATCAGATTCCATCGTTTAGGAAAAAACCTAAAAATCTTTAGAAGAAGGGGTTGGCAACCAACCCCCGCCCCCCCCTCCACCGCCTTTGTACGTCCGAGGGTTAAGCTTAAAAAGAACGTTTTGCTGGTATTACACTGAGAAAGATGCTGTAAAACGAGTTGCAAACAAGTTGCATGCAACATAATTTAAAACCTTTTACCGTATTAGTCATACCTTGGATTGGCTCATCGTCTTTTTTATCATCTTCTTTAATTTTTCTTTGATCTTTTCCTAATTAATCCGGCATTTGCTTTCAATACTGACGAGGACAAGGATTCAACTGCGCATGGGCATACTATGTCATCATTCCTATGAGCCTCATTGAACCTAGCCTCTTCCAGGCTTCGAGATAGTCGGGCCCGCGCTGCCTAGTGCCTATGGCCCTATTACTCCCCGCGGCCAAAGCGGCCGAAGTGAGTTGACCGAGAGGGACCGCGACAAGGGACAAGGCAAGGGTACGCGTGGATGGAAAAAGCGCGAGCACGAAAATAAAACGGGAGGAAAGTGGGGAGAAACTAACACAGGCTACTTTGAACCCAAATGCCGATAATAGTGCCAGGTTCCCTTTAGGAACTCGAGATTGTGTGGGATAAGGATGGACGCCTCAATACAGATATCGGTTGGGCGTTAATTTCACAGTGGTATAGAAATAAACAATTCTCACCAATCATGCGTATCATATCCGTGGGAGTGGCGAATGAGCTGAGAAAGTTTGGGCAAGAGCAAAAAAAGGAAGTAGGTGGCACAGGGAGACTTGCTTAGGGCCCTTAAGTCTACTCTTCCCTTCTTTCACTAAGTCAGTTGAAACAGTGCGGGCGCGCCTGCTACAGTAGGTTGAAAAATAGTCTCCTTCATGGGTCAGCAGAATGAATAAAGCCCGAGCCATACCATTCTTATGGGTCATTTCCCTCCACACCCCCCCCCCCCCCCCCCCCCTCCCTCCCTTCCTCCCCTCCTCCCCCCTCCCTCCCCTCACTCCCTTGTCCTACGTATATACTCTAAAAAAAATCATAACCAACTAACATACACACATAAAAACATAAAAATCAAAAAAAATATCTACACAACACAATGACACGAAAAGGAAGCAATATCGTGAGAGTCTTATGCCTCTGTCCTCTACATTCTGTAGAGATTTTGAAACAGTCGTGGGTGCCCTCATTCTAAGTTGGTGAGAATGAAATGCTTTCTTGGTGGTCGACATGAAATTACCCCTGCCCCTCCTTCTTTTTATGGGTGTTTATCTCCCCCCCCCCCCCCCCCCGTTGATTCTTAATTTCCTTTGTCTCCTAGCCCTGATTATTCATGAATTAGGGCGAGGAAACAAAGGAAATTGAGAATCAAGCTGCATCAAAATTAACCTGAAATAAATTTGACCTGTAACATATACATAGTGACTGATTTAGAACACCACATATTTACAAACTACTAGGTAGTTTCTTAATATTAAAGCTGTAAAAAATGTGAAATATTCACTAATATACCATTCACATCGAACTTTAAAAAGGGAGAAGATTTCGGCGTTGTGTATAGCACATTTCTTCTAGAAACCGTTTTAATATTGGCACATTCTGCTTCCAAAATGAAGGGGAGAGTGTTCCTTGACTTTAGCTTGACCTTCACTTTGTAAAGGGACGGAATAGCTAGACAGCTTTGAATGAATTATCTCTTGAGCAAGACTAGTGGGAAACCATTCTCCCTCAAGACGCAGAGCCAAGAACACCATCATCACGTGACGCTATAATGCAGGAATTCGGCCGCAATGTAAACAGATGAACCTGGAAAGGAGATGGTTACTAGCTGTTACAAAATAATTGGTCTCTACTCAGAATTTACATGTGAACGATCCCAAACCGATCTCTGGCCCCAGTTGGACGGCAATAGCTGGATAGCGCTATCAACCGGCCAGCAGCAACCGGATAAATCACTATATCCAGAGGATGGTTGGGAAAACCATTTTTACTGTCCAGAGGATGGAGATTTATCCAGCGGATAGTGGCATTATCTGCCCTTGCTTTGAACAACAGGAGCCTGGTTTCTGGTCTCGATCAGGGTCGGAAAAAACCTAATGACTAAAATGGTCGCATTTTATTTCTTTAATTTAGATCAGTTGATAGGTAAAAAAACTCTTCTTTTCCTTACTTAAAGAACATATTAACCGTTTTCAAATTTTTCGAGAACATCTCCGATCGGCAGCCAATCTAACGCGCCTCATCTAGTATTAGACGAAGCCGGTAGAACAAACTTTATAAGAAATATTTTTTACAATGTAAAGTGTCTTTTTACTTACGTCGAACGCCTTGGACCTGTGAGTTCTCTGAGTTGTAGATTGCGCCTGTTATCCTTGAACAAAGAACAAAAAGAACGTACATTCAAGTTTCCTCCGACAAAATTCAAAGCCACGAGAAATTGGCCTTCACAACTCTGACTTCATGGTGTCCAAAGCACAAATTCATCATTTATTTCCTCCCAAAACCTAACAAGGATCTATAGCGTTTTCGCGTAAAAGTTCTTACGACACGACCTTCATCGCCGCCCCACATAAGAGAATCCAGATTTTGGAATCCGGGAAAATTTTGCTTGTGAAGTCTAGAATCCTGGGCTTTGGAATCTGGAACACAGCTCAAGGAATCCGGAATCCTATTTACGATTGGAATCAAGAATCCAAGTTCCATTGACAAAACCTGGAATCCGGAATCCACAATCCAAGACATGTCTTGGATTTCCTTGCATGTGGAAAACTATCAGCTAACTGCTATTTAGTTCTCTTGAGTTCATGCATGAGCTCAGTTCGTGAACTGGGACTTTCCACAACGCAACCCGTTCTATAGCATGGCAGTATAATATAACGTGACTCATTTTATTTAACCGAAAATTCCAAAAATTATTTACTAAATTATTCTTACTATCCAAGTGAATATGTTTCTTGGTTTCTGTTAGACAGGACGATCTACAAACAGAATATTCCTTTCTTGTAAGGGAAGAGAGACAATTGCAACAAGTTGAAACTTTTCCCGTGCGACCTTGGGAGGGCATGGTTTTTGAAGCTCCCTCACAGGCTAACTAACTTAACGAATATTGTATTTAGATAATTATTGGACGTAGATTTAGGGCCAATAACTCCACGCACTAATTTTGTGTTCGCTCCAAATCGACGTCCAAGCTGGTTCGCCAGACCACCTAAATTACCCGTCCCCTCCCCACAAAACTCGGCCCCGTTGGAGGGAGATCCATTCTGCGAGTTCAGTCCGTCATTTTGTCTTTTTTCGACATAGATGGAAGGTAATTCCTTAACTGGGCGTTGCTCTCACTGGCAGCAGCTCAGCCCAATAACAAGACTGGTGTTAGTAAATCAACTTGCTCGCTAATAATATGCAGTTTCTTTTCTGTTTCGGGATGATTGAGACCTAATTCCATGGCCACAGCACGACACAGCTCTACGGAGGCAGCTTCGAAGATCTATTGCCATTGATTCAACTACTAATTTATTCTACTGACCTCCGTTAGATTTGGAGCCGTATTGAAGTTAGGAGACAGATCCCTCCGGAGTGCAAGGTCAGTTGTATGCCTTGCTACAAAATCAGCTCTGAGACCATCATCAGAATTTCCGAGATGAGATGACAAACTCTGACCGGGAAGCCTTCTGTAGAAGTCGTAATTTGCATGTCTTTCTTGTTGAGGGCTTGAAAGGCGGTCCCTGCTTAATCTCAAAAGGTAAAAGCAACGGAAAAGAATCAGTTCCTCACAACATCTAGGACAAGGCAATGATAAAAGCAACTTGATTTTGACGGGAAGAGCTTAGGGGTTAAACGCTATCCTTCGGTAGCCTGCGATGATACAAGAAATGCCTGTCCGTTAATCCCATCCCACCCCTCCCCTAAATAATAAAACCTGCCTGTTTTGTAACAGAGACGAAATCTCTTCTTCCACCCTTGCCCATTATAAGAATCAGTAGCCACAGTAAGAATGTTCTTACCCAACGATTTTGAAAATTCAGCCAGTGTAGAAACAACTTGTGAGAACAAATTACTGATAGCGGAGAGCTACAGTACAAAACCAAACACATCCCTCATGGTCTCTGATGTATGTTGATATCAGGGGGGCGGATATCATAAGGGACTTTTAGCATCGACGACGGCGACAGCAGCATAAAAAGGTCACTTATAAAATGAATTGGCGTTTTTTTTCAAACTTTGTCGCGTTTATTTTAGTTCGCTGAGAATATCTAATGTAGGCAACTTTCCCTGGAGCTGATTTCTTGGAGGGTGAACTGAAGTTTACAAAGAGGAAGAAAGTTTTGTCGTCGCTTGTTTACGTCCTCCATAAAAATTGAAATTAGGCATTTTCACGTCGTAGTCGTGTAGTAACGGCAAAGAAATGTACAAAAAAGCGTGATGCACGTGCAAACTTATCAGTTGTTTTGCTCAATAAACCTATTGTTTTTTTGACGTTATAGTTACTGTCGCCGTCGTCGTTGCTAAAACTCCCTAATTATTCAAGGACGGATCTAGGGATTTTTAGTAAGGGAGGATTTGACCTTAACACACCCTACCTCCCAGCCACCCCGTAACTGGTTTCTGTTAAAATAAAATTGAAAATCAGACTTTATTTTATGTTAAGACAAGGAGAGAAAAAGTGTTTTTGAAAAAGACTGACGGGACAGTCTCAAAGCAAAGCAAGCATAATATATACGAACAAAGGCTGCACTCCAGTTTGATTGACTGATCTAAGCCGTGTAAGAAGACGTACGGTGGACCAATCAAGCGCGCTAAAAGGAGGATGAAAAATCTCTCTTAGCTTACGTTGCCAAGAGCCGTTCTGAAGAAGTACGATCCTCAATCGCTTGCTGCTCCGTTACTTGTGGGGTAGAATACTGAGACTGCAAAACATAAATAACAACAATCAGCTTTCCTTGAGGGAAACAGGCAAGGTCGATGATTTCATTCAGAGCGGCACGGATCAAAACTTTGGTTCGGATTTTGAGAAGAGGGGCGGTGGACCACTAGCCCTTATCTATTTATGACTTTTTACCTTTTGGCTTTCCATTCACAATTTTTTTTCTTATTCGAGTGGTCCAAGAATCAATGTCTTACAAGCGTTGAGACAAGATATTGCGGACGAAATCGTTGCAAAGTTTACCCTGTTTACGAGAAGCAAGGGAGAGCTGCGTGCATTAACTCTGAGGGTTTCCATTTGTCAGAACTTGCCGACTCCAGGTTTCACCCTAGTATTAAGTTATATAACAGACTATGAGAAACACTGTGTGGATTACAAACAAACTAAACAATCCGGCTAAATCTTATGACATACAGAAACCGTAAATCTTTCATCAAGTCTAGTTTTGTGAGCCTAGGAAAAAATAATAACCTGGTAATTCCTTGGTAAGGCAGTGTG
>CALNXI010001348.1:50284-86449 GCA_942486025.1 Porites evermanni
GGTACTACTTTATTAATGACTTAATTCATACAGGAAATTTGGTGTTATTTTTGTGATTATGTCCAAGACCATACTCAATGCATGTTAAGTAATTTACAAGGAATTAATAACACCTTAGAATTAGAACCAACAAAAAACGTCAGATAGCCTACGTGCAGATGCATTTGTCTCCCATTCCTTTAACGTGGGAGGCCAGAGCACCTCACTCTTACTCTACTGGCCCAGTTAGTTGTTCAAATGGGGGATAACACTATCCACTGGGTAACTGTTTATCCAGTGAATAGCACAATTGGTTTCCCAGATACTTATCCGCTGGATAGCGCAACCCAGGGTTTGAACAATCTGGCCCTGGAGGGTAAGCTGATAAAGGCCTTTGAGTGGAGCTCTCATGGGACAGCTTTGATTAAACTAAAGATGCAGTTTGATGACAGTAGGTTTCAATTCAGCTCTAAGCAATACAACTCTAAGAGGGGCGGAGACACTCCCTTATCTGGGCCTAAGCTAGGATGTGCCGGGTATGGTTGTGGAGGTCTTGACTCTATAGCAGGCTGAGGGGTTCAAGATTGGCCATGTCTGGAACAAACAATTTTGTTAGAACTGTCATTCTATTATGCCAGACCTGTTTAAAAACTCCTCCTCAAAATGAAAGGAATAACGGTCATAAAAAAATGGTCTCGTGTTTTAACCATCCAAGTCTTAAGAGTGACCAACATGAATTTTCTCCTAACTATATAAAAGACATCATCAAAAGAAAAGGTTAGGAGAATTAACAAAAACAATGAACAAAGGAGAAATGCTTTGATATTTTATCAAGTTCTCTCGACTAATTATAGACACTGGTGTGGAGAATTTGTATTTGGATATTGGGCTTGAAGGGTTAGACATGGTAGCAAAAGTCAAAGTTTTAAGGCCTCAGAGGAACTCCTCACCCAAACTTCCCATTCCCCCAATTTTTTTTTTTGGCAATAATTGGTCACGTGATCAACTTTCTGTAAACACAAAAATAGTTCGCTTTTGGAAAAGTTTGTTAGCAGGAGCTGAAAGAGCATATCAAATTTTGGTAACCAGTAAATTTTCAGCCGTATATTTCAAAGTAGCAACTGCAACGGCCGCTGAAAATTAGAAGGATCTGTATGAGAAAAACAACTCTTGCCACCCAGTCACGCTTGAGAGGCTTTCCATACACATCCTTGTAAATTTTGAAATTTTTTAACTGTCGTTAAATACACTAGGCACAAAAAATGCATTTGCAATTAGTTTATTGATATCAAGAATTCTCAACATGTTGTTCCTATACCTTTAAATAGGTCATTTTCACAATGTCATCTGACTACAGTGACCAGAAATCATTTTGTTTCCCTATATTATTTAAAGTTCTCATCCATGCCAAGGTTTAAGAAAATGCACAAAACACATCAGACTGAGGGATTCTGGGTATTATTGTCAAATGACATCATCATGCAACTGCCCTATTGCACAAACATCTACAAAATTTGGTATTCATCAACACCAGGTTCCTTTAATTTTTTAAAGTTGCTGTTCACGTTTAATATTTCTGTACCATTTTGAATGTATCTAGTTGTAAAAAGTATTGTTAGTAAGCACACAACTGGTCAAATTAGAATTCAACACAATAATCTTCAATAAAATAAATAGTCAAGCCATTGACTGCAATGGATGCACTACAAGATTTCCACTAAATTGCCAGAGCTTAACCCTGTAAATCTCAACTTTGACCAACATCAATTTTCTCCTAGCAATTTAAATACATTTTCAAGAGAAATAGTTGTGAGAATTATCGAAGTGATTAACAAAGGGGAATTGCAGCTCTAGGTCTTTTATTAAATTCTCTAAACTCTCTTTAGGAAATGTATTGAGAACAGTTTGGAGAATTTGTACATGGATATCGGGACTTAAGGGTCAAAAAAAGAGGACAGCGAGATGCAGCCAATAGCTTATAACTGATCCTTTTTACATGAAGGAAAATTATCAATTTCAACATCTCAACACACCAAGAATTTAAGGCCATCCAATAATATTACTTTACATTTTCTAGCAAAATAATTACTGCATGCAAGACCTAAGCGATGACGAGTGTTCAACCTCCATCTCTTCAGTGGGTGCTCATAACTGTCACAAGTGTGAACTTGCACCAAATCTTGCTCTTGTTTCCTTCTAGATAATATTCATCATTCATGCACTGTTCACATTATACCACAAGGATTTTTGTGCCAGCACAAAAACTGATATGGTACAATGTAAACAACAACATAAAACAAAAGCCTAAAACTTTCAACATGGTACAAAGTTTTTCAGTTTGATTAAAACTGCCATGCAGCTGCTGAAAAATGGCATTTCATGTGTGAACACAAAAAAGCAAATGAGACAACATGAAAGCTTTCCAGTACAGTGGGAATACTATTGAACCTTACAATCCTGCTCTTCCTGCATACTTACTAATAACAGGTACATTACTGGAGAATTTGACAATCACTAAAGGAGAAAGAAAAGCTTATAGCAGCTTAGGCCTTCCCAACAAGTCAACAGAAGGTCATGAATGGTTATTGACTGATACTAGAATGATTGACGCAATAACTTATATTTTTATAAATCCACTGCCAACAAAACACAAAATCACATATCATGCAGCTACCCATTGCTACATGAAAAGTTAGCAAAATAATATACAATACTAATAGAAGACAATGAAATTCCACAGCAATATTCAGCACTTTTGATTAGCTACCTTGCTTGGATCAAGGAACTGAAGGATTTGGTCAGGTAACTGGCAAGTTGGGTTACACAGAGGTACCAGTTTAATTTATCATCATGGGAAAACAAAAATTAGGTTAATGGACCTGTACTAGTTTTGCCTTGATTCTGGAACACTCTTGTTTGTCACGATAAATACCCATACATGCCTAATGCCAAAGCTTTCAATTTATCAAGAGGTTATTACGCTTCTACAAGTGACGATAGATATAATTTATATCATAATATTAAAACAGCAAAGCAGAATCAGAGAAAGAGAGTTTCATTTGACAAGCAAGAACCTCTGCTAGTGCCATAAAAGTCAAAACAAATAAATCATAGTCTTTGGCTCTCACTTTAAACATTNTGGAGAATTTGACAATCACTAAAGGAGAAAGAAAAGCTTATAGCAGCTTAGGCCTTCCCAACAAGTCAACAGAAGGTCATGAATGGTTATTGACTGATACTAGAATGATTGACGCAATAACTTATATTTTTATAAATCCACTGCCAACAAAACACAAAATCACATATCATGCAGCTACCCATTGCTACATGAAAAGTTAGCAAAATAATATACAATACTAATAGAAGACAATGAAATTCCACAGCAATATTCAGCACTTTTGATTAGCTACCTTGCTTGGATCAAGGAACTGAAGGATTTGGTCAGGTAACTGGCAAGTTGGGTTACACAGAGGTACCAGTTTAATTTATCATCATGGGAAAACAAAAATTAGGTTAATGGACCTGTACTAGTCTTGCCTTGATTCTGGAACACTCTTGTTTGTCACGATAAATACCCATACATGCCTAATGCCACAGCTTTCAATTTATCAAGAGGTTATTATGCTTCTACAAGTGACGATAGATATAATTTATATCATAATATTAAAACAGCAAAGCAGAATCAAAGAAAGAGAGTTTCATTTGACAAGCAAGAACCTCTGCTAGTGCCATAAAAGTCAAAACAAATAAATCATAGTCTTTGGCTCTCACTTTAAACATTCAGACATTTTTTTACAACTCTTTCTTTAGAGAATGGTACATCTACACAGCTTCTGTTTAGAAAACCTATGTATTAATCCACTCCAGTTCTACACAGCATTCATTGTATAGCTAGGTGTGTGGACAAACAGAATCTTGTCCCAAATCAAGATTGTAAGTGTCATTTTCCACATCAATTTACATGTACCAGTCCATTATTCAAAGCAATGTACATTTCTTCTTCTTCGGTTGCTCTGGAGGTTCGAGTGCTGCTAAGATTGCTTCATCAAAGACATTTTTCAGGCCTTTTTGTGTTAATGCAGAACATTCTACATATTTGACAGCTCTCAGCTCTCGTGCTTGCTTTTCTGCAGATTCAACAGTGATGGGTTTTTGCTTGTTCTTGGCTAGCTTCTCTATTGTTGAAGCATCATCACGCAAGTCGACTTGGGTACCAACAAGTAAAAACGGTGTCTTCGGACAGTGATGGGTTATTTCTGGAACCCACTGAAATGGAAGAAAACTTGCTACTAGTGTCTGTCAAACGCAAATATATTTAAAGGTTTTGAACAAAAAATTCAAGGACTTTTCAAGGACATTTCTCCATTCAGTGCAAAAATGAACCTTGAGTCTATGCCTTTTTTAGCTCTTCCACAACATGAGTAATTTCATCCTGAAGGTCTTTTAGTGTTTGCTCCTTTCACTTTGAAGTTCTACTTAAACTATAAAGTTAGCATTGAAATTCAAGGACTTTCCAGACCCACTGGCAATTTTCAAGGACTTTCAAGGCCTTGAATTAAAATTTTAAAATTTAACAACTTCCAAGGACTTTCAAGGAATGTGGAACCCTGCATATAACACACAGAGCCAAAGCAGTGGTAGCCTAAGAAAACAGCAGAAATTTGGTGATGCCACTACTGCTGTCCCTGCAAAATGTAACCTGTGTCAGGCTCTCCGTCAGTGCCGACAAGTTGTTAAAGCGACTGAGCTGTGAAATAATGAACAAGTGAAAAATTGCGGGAAGAGAGAAGTGAAGAGCCCGTAAGCATCTTTTCAAATACCTCAATCTACCCTCTCCCCCTGAGTCTGCACTGGAGGTTACCTGACACATGATTCGTGGCAGATAAATTGATTTCTAGAATGGCATGGAAGCCCAGCTAAGCAGTCACAATATTAATTTGTTGAAGTAAATGTTGTGACTTTTTGACACTACATCTTAACCATTGTTGCCTTAAAGATGTTACAAGTCAATGACAGTTTCAAAAGACTAGGGTTGGCAGATCAGGCCCTTACCTTTTCTTTAACATTTTCAAATGAAGCTGGTGAAACTACAGAAAAACACACAAGGAATACATCTGTCTGAGGGTAGGAAAGGGGTCTCAGCCTGTCATAATCTTCTTGACCTGTTAATGAATAAAAACAATGAACAATTACTAACAGTCAAACCTCAAATTTGTAGCCTTCTGTTAAGCAGTCACTCTCTAGTAAGCGGTTACTGACCAAATTCCTAGAATTTGCTTCCTACAATAACATGTTTGACCTCTGCGAAACAGCCATCTCTATAGAGCAAACGAGGTCACCTTCATGCAAATTTTTTTGTCGTGTGCCTCCATGATAACGGTCATGTTGTTAGATTACAATGAAGAAGCTGTAAAATAATGAAGACTGTTGAAGGGAAGATAATTAATAAGGAAAAATAAATTAATGCAAAAGAGTGGTGCGAACCGTAAGGGACACAGATGGTTTTAAGAAATAAAAAGATACTCAAGACTGCTCAACCAAACACTGACATTGTGACCTATGCTTATTTATCAGTCAGCTTAAAAAGGGCATCATGTAAATACACTAATAATGCTTGCCATTATCAAAGAGGAAAGCATCATTGCTTGGGGGGAAAAATAGGCCTCATTAACAAATGACAGGTGAGGGCCACAAAGGTTGGGGCTACACCTGTACTCTAGTATAATGATTTTTAAAAGAAAACAAATACACATGTTACTTCAGTTCACATTAATGGTAACAATGAAAAATAGTTCCAGAGGACTTCTTAAACCTGCTCTGAGTTATTTGCCCAATTTCAACCACAATCATACTACGTACAACATAGTTAACAAACAATGAATTTACTTTAGTATTTACCAAATCAGTGAATAGCAATTTTTGCGCATTTTGATTGGCTCCTGTAACTCAGAATATCCTTGGCTATTCACCGTTATGCGACCGGAGCCAAGATGGCGTCTTGTTTTGAGATATTTTTGAAAGACCGAATTTGAGGAAAACATGAAGCGGTCGTACAAACAAATACCTAGTCTGCTATACAGCAGTTTTTAGTGTTGTCATGTAATGCTCCTCCCCACTAACGACTGATGAAGATCAAACCACATTCCTTTCCCTTTGTGTTTGTGGTCTCACAAACAAACCAATCATGTATAAGAAACTTGACAATACGTGAGCCGCAGGGCGCTAGGAGCGAACACGCTTCTCAGTTCTCGACAAATCAATCAATAGTTGCTGAATTTTGATGGGCTCTGTGTCTGGAAGCAATGAAAAGGTTGTTTGCAGAAAAGTTTGTTTTAAGCGGTTAACAAAATTCCAAGTGAAAAAAAAAAGGTTTGGTAGGCCTACAAGACTCTTACCAGGATTGGTTGGTTCTTTTTAATGTGCATATGTATGATGAATTTCATGTGCTGGATGTGCTCATTGTGTTGTTATACATGTGAAGACTGTGAAGATTAAACTCTCAGGGGTACTGTTTCAAACAAAAGCAATCTTATAAATTATCGGGAAGCGATTTCCTGAAACTATACCCGGCAACTTTATAAGCACATCCATGTTGTGCATACTAGTTGCTCAACTTGGTTGCGGTTGCTGCATATCTCAAAAAATTTGAAAGGACTTGATTATGACAACACTACTCTAGTTGATTGCTTGTTTTCACGCGACGATTTTGATTGTTCTGTCATTCACACATGGGGCAATGATAAAAGCAAAGCTGTGATTGGAGGAGTCACCATACCGCAAACGTGGCGCAAACACCTTCCAGAAAATGGGAGCTGAATTCTAATTGGCTAATCGTGGGAAAGGAATGTGGTTCGATTTTCAGCAGCCGTTAGTGGGCAGGAGCGTTGCGTGACGACACCAAAAATGGCTGTGTAGCAGACTAACAGAAAGCGATGAACTTTGGTTTGTCGGTGTTTATTGGTACATTATAGATAGAAAATTGTCACGCTGAATTTGCAACAAAAAATTAAAAATGCACTTGACAAAATCCCTGAAATGTTTGTAAATTGTGAATAAAGTTCCTACTAAGTGATATTTTTCAGTTACAAAAAGTTACTTTTATCATTTTTATCCAACAGATTAGGTAAATACTAAAATAACTACACCCCTCAGGGTTGGTGAACAGCTCTAGATATATACCTCGACACTTCACGTCTCTGTATATTTCCACCACTAAACACCTCCCCTTCAGTGGATAGTTGTATATTATACATATCAATATTGCCACCTTTAAGTGACAATTGTGAAGTGATAAAATCGACGGTAAAGGAAGCCATAGTTACCTGCAGTATCAAACAACCCTAGTGTGTATGGCTCGCCACCAATCATAACAGTTACGGCATAATTATCAAACACCTGAAAGACAAACACAGACTTAATCTTCCATAAGCACCAACAGCCGATGAAATGGGTAGGCTACTTTGCTTATAGAAGTCAGTTACTTTTTTCGCGAAAGAAGAGGCAACTATAAAGTTTTACTAATGTCATAAACAGAAAATAATCAAGAAATCTCAATAAAAATGTAAGAACCAGTGACTTATGGTATACTTTAGTTAGCTGGTTGTGTGAATGCTATATTTCAGTCATTTTTCTAAACAGATGTAAACAGAGTTTGTTCATGCGCAGAAGTATGCGTTTACGTGAAGAATGATACCAAAAGGATCAAACGTCATGACTGTCACACAGTCAAATCCCATTAAAATGGACACTAATCGAGGCCATGGAATGTGTGCATGTTTGAAGATTGGGTTGAATTTAGAGAAAACGTAGGGGCCTTCTTATCCCAGGGTTGAAGCAAACTGTCCTTAATATTGTGGTGTCCGTATTAAGCAGGTGCCTGTAAAGTGGGGTTTTGACCGTACAAAGGTTCAACAGTATTCAAATGTTCAGCTTACTTTCTTATCTAGTGCATTAAAAACCACTATCACTATTGCTATTTTTAACAATACACCTGAACATTAAGTGTTATATGCAGATGTATACAATACACCTGAACATTAAGTGTTATTTGCAGATGTATGCCATTTTGTTTGCTTCTTTATTTGTTTTATTTTGTTCTGCTTTACTCAAGCCTGGATTCCACCAGGATATCTATGCCTTCTGAAAGTCCAGTCTGATCCATTATGTGGAAACCGGCCACAAAATATAACTTAAAAGTCTATGGCAGTTGTCATCTAATATTACCATACATGTTTGACAGTTACTTTTTCTCATGTAAACTGCTAATGTTATGCTGGCAGAAATATGTTTCAGTGATTGTATCATAGCAGTTATAAGGAAATCAGGCTTGACTGTTATGTCTTCAACAAACAAAATGGGATTTACGTGTGGGTCTATGCTTGTAAGAGAACCAAGAATAACCATAAAAAATTTTATGTCAGGATTTGACATCTCTTTAAAAGGCACATCACATGTTGCCTATACAAATGTCTTTCTAAGAGACAGAGATAAGCTGTATGGTATGTAGAAACACATCCCTGAAGATTTATGACGTACAACTCTTGCACTGTTAAAATATTGACTAATGCAAACAAACAAACACTGTGGAATGATTCCTTTACAAAAGACAATGTTTTAGCAACCAAATTGAACAAGCAACACAATCGTCCCTTTGGAAACAGGTGCACTAATGGAACTGCTGAAACAAGATATACACTCAAAAACAAGTTTAAGATGTGACGAGAATATTAATAAGTAGTTTGATGACCAAGACACTGAAACTAAAAATGTTTTACATTCATAGTGCAATTTTACCATGAAATGCGATCAAAATTTTGATTCTCAGCGTAGCAAACGGCCTGAAACTATTAGGGTATTCGTCTCAAAAATACTCAATGATTAATCAGAATAAAAAACCGGCTGCCATGCATCTATGATCAAAATATCCTTGAGTAAACCAAAATACAATGTTCAAAAGTAACATCTATCGTACTGATCCGGCACATCTTGGGTATCAATCGAGATAAATGGATGAGCTTAAGATGTTTAAGACATTTTAATGGTTACAGAATATATACCACTTACCGTCGGAACATATTCACTTGGAAATTTATTTGTTGTGTAAGATATGAGTAAACAGGTTTTTCCTACAGCTCCGTCTCCAACCACTACACATTTAATGGTTTGCATATTGTTAGAATATTAGAACTTTTATGGTTTCGTGAACTTTTCTCAAAACCTGCAACGGGAACGAACATGCACAAGATTACTTGAAATAAAGTGCAAATCAACCTTAGGAATATTTTAAGAGATATTTTATTACAAAGGGAAAAAATTTCTCGCTGTTTTAAAGGTTCAAGGCTTTTGCACCAATGTGTTTTACCACATATGCCATAAGGAAAGAACATACATTCTGATTCACAACATTCGTTCTCGCGCTGAAAAATTTATTGACGGACTTCCCGACAAACCATTCAAACAGTGAGGAAAAGACAAGGCTGTATTATCGGTAATGTAAACCTAACTCTCGTTTGAATTAACAGTTGATCAGAAGTCAATAATGCACTGTTATATCATGCCAGTTACAGCGAACTGAAGGCCAACATGGTTTGAATTCGGATCAATGAAAGTTTTATAAGTGAACGCCGGATTCTTCCCGGTATAAACACCACGATGGAATGAAGGTTTGTACAAAGCATTACAAAACCAAGAAGCATTATCAATCCACCAAAACCCTTCTTATTACCTACCCGGTCTATGAAAATCTCTCAAACTCGACCAATCTCTTTTAGCCACGCGCAAAGAGAAGTCAGGTCAATTATAAAATATCGCCTCTGTATCAAGCCAGCCAAAAGAAATGGCGGCTTGACCACGTTAAAATCAAGCGAGCATCATTCTTCGCCTAAAGACATAGACTACAAGGAATACTTTACAGCAGCGAAAAATTACTTACCCGTAATGGAGTGTGAATGTCTTTAATACCCTAGAAACACGGCCAAGTCTTCGAGTTACTCAAGTATTATGACTGCCTACTTTCCATGAAATTCCACTTTTGCAACGAAACGTCCGGCTTTCCAGGGGCGTTGGTTTATGAATTAGCCGGGGGCCCTCGAGGCACATCGCACCATAGAAACGAGGCTTTAGCCCTCAATTTCTATCACATAAGGTGATTGGTCTGTTTTTATTTCGTCATTTTGCAAGGCTTCAAACTGTCCAATCAAATACTTCGTTGTAAAGGGATGCTGTGATGTCTAAATTTACCCGAGAATATAAAATAAGAAATATCACTTTCAGTGTATTGCACTTCCTCTGCTTTAAAAGACAGGAAAAAGTTTGTTTCAGCAAAATACTTACGGTAAATACCGTAACAGGAACATATTTCAGTACCCATTGTTTGCTGTTATTTTTCCTTTAAAGATTTTTTTAATTTTCTTTTTCCGTAGTACAGGTGGAATTCGGTTCTGAATTATATGGACACTGAGGGGACATACATAGTGTCCAATATATTATCCAGGTGTTCGTATTAAGTGGGCTCTCAGAAAAAAGTCACGGATACATGTTCTATTGACATGAAGACTATAAAGCAGGTAAAAAGGAAGAAGGGTAGAAATAATGACNACCCTAGAAACACGGCCAAGTCTTCGAGTTACTCAAGTATTATGACTGCCTACTTTCCATGAAATTCCACTTTTGCAACGAAACGTCCGGCTTTCCAGGGGCGTTGGTTTATGAATTAGCCGGGGGCCCTCAAGGCACACTGCACCATAGAAACGAGGCTTTAGCCCTCAATTTCTATCACACAAGGTGATTGGTCTGTTTTTATTTCGTCATTTTGCATGGCTTCAAACTGTCCAATCAAATACTTCGTTGTAAAAGGATGCTGTGATGTCTAAATTTACCCGAGAATATAAAATAAGAAATATCACTTTCAGTGTCTTGCACTTCCTCTGCTCTAAAAGGACGGGTAAAAGTCTGTTTCAGCAAAATACTTACGGTAAATACCGTAACAGGAGCATATTTCAGTACCCATTGTTTGCTGTTATTTTTCCTTTAAAGATTTTTTTAATTTTCTTTTTCCGTAGTACAGGTGGAATTCGGTTCTGAATTATATGGACACTGAGGGGACATACATAGTGTCCAATATATTATCCAGGTGTTCGTATTAAGTGGGCTCTCAGAAAAAAGTCACGGATACATGTTCTATTGACATGAAGACTATAAAGCAGGTAAAAAGGAAGAAGGGTAGAAATAATGACTGCACCAAAAAGCCAAGGAAGTGACACTTGTGTATTAGCATACAAAGGTCAACTGAACAGGAAGAAAGATGGAATTATCAGAATGAATAAACTCAGTCATGTCCATTATTTCGCTACTGTTTTTTAAGCAATAAAATCTTATTAACCCATAGAAATCTATAATTTTTCGAACAGGATACTATGTAACCAGTGTCCGTAAAGTTGGGTCCAAGTTGTATGAGATAATATGTGACTTCAGACACAGAAGAGTGTCTGTTGTTCGTATTACAGTCAATTATGGACAGTTTCCTTTGTCCCTACGGAAAGTCCTAGAACCAATGCAAAAATAGCTGCTGGATCAATATTCTTTGTTTACATTAAAATAAGCCTGACTAGACTTGATAGAGATAATGTGATCTTTTGAACTTTGTACTAAAGAACAAGGCTAAAGTCGGGTTAATTTTAATTCAGACAGAAGAACTTTAATCCAGCAGCCATTTTTTGCATTGGGTCTATGCCACCCAATAACCCGAGTTGTTTTGTACACTTGGATTGGAGCAAAGTTTATTGTCGAGGTAGTTACTGTCATATAAATGGCAGGGGCGGATCCAGGATTTTTTGTTTTAGGAGGGGGTGCACTCATCTCTTGCTGTACTTCAACACCAATAACCCAAAGGGTTTTTTTTTTGCAGAATACCAGTCGTATGAGAAAACCACAGGTCATCTCAGGGGTGGGTGCGCACCCTCCCCCTAGATCTGCCCCTGAATGGTGGAATGGCCTTGGTGTAACCCATACTTTCTTGTTATTAGTTACTGTCGAGGGTAACAAGGGATAGCTACTGGCTATCTTTGAGCTTCTATAATAAGAACTATCTGAAGTTAAAACAAGTTCTTTAATAAATTCTTGCATTTAATTCTCAAACATAACAATGACATTTTTGTAGTCTCCAGGACCTTCATTTCACAGCATACAAAACTAGTGTAAAATGCCTGTTTGTAAAAATTTAATATATATCTTACTGCTCTTACAATAATAATAACAATAATAAATTGTTTGTAGATAATATTTGAAATTTTGGAAGCATTTTTGCTTGTATTAATATCTATTAATATACACACCGCTAAATATTCCTTTTCATTTAAGATCCACCAGAGAAAAATCTAAGGTTGATACTGTTTGGCTTTTCACTTCCTTACAAAAAAATCTTCGCAAACTCAGAGGAGTAAGCCCCTAGGATGTTTACAATCGCATCACATGCGACGTCAACCAAAAGCTACTAATAAGAACCAAACTGATTGTCTCTCTTTGGTTTCAAGATTATCAGACAATACAGTAAATGTAAACTATTAACAGCTGAATGACAGGTTATTCTATTTTGAACAGATTTCATATCTTAGGAGGAGGAAATATAGACTACTAGCTGACTCTGGATATTTGAGTTAGTAAGTAGATATAGGCTACCCTAGCATGTTCCAGGCTCCGAGACAGTCAGGTCTGCAAATAGAGAAAGTGCGAACACAAAAATAAAATGGGAGGAAATTGGGGGGAGGAAGGGCAGCTCCCTTCGCTTTTTCCCGCCACTGCCCCCTTTTTCCCAGATCACGTGCTCATATTTTCAAGTGCCTTACACTTACTGACTAACGCATCATCCAGCCTGGAAAAGGCTAAGGCTGCCCTGGGTACCAGAGAATGTTTCTTGCCAGCAGCGGGATGCTTTAGTGATAGCTGTTAGCTGACACATCCACGGCCATGAGCGGCGAAGCGCACTGGTCACTATAAACAGGATAATGACTTGACTGACACTGGAAACCGTGCCTGAAAAGTCTCTGGCACTCAGAGTAGATAAAGCCACCCTCGGAGACCCAGGGGCAACTAGTTAGGATGCCTAGAATGTTCATGGTGAAAGTTTGCTGTAAGATCGTCCTAACTAGCTGCCCCTTTGGTCTCCGAGGATGGGATAAAGCCAGCCTCAAGATGAAAGACACTGACTACAGCAAAAAAAATGGAGGAGGCTCTCCTCATTGCTCTGACTTCCCACTGCATATAGTTTTTGTAAAATGCACAATTCTTACTAGCCCAACAGAATTAGTAAAGCTTTAAGTCTAGAAAAGGAACATGCTTACTTACCAAAGATAAAAGTATATGCTGAATCAAGATAATTTAAATAATCACTGAATTAAAGAACATCTCTCTTGATTTTGTAATATTTGTCATCTTATTCTACCCTCACCAGCCCAAGTTATCTTCTTTTTTGAGTTATTAACTGAATTTTCCTTCTAAAAAAACTACCATAGTCCCAGGTATATGATAGAGCATTTACACTATAATATGTATGTACAGAATACAAGTGGCAATAACTTGAAAGCTGTTTTATGGTAAAAAATGCACCAATAATTCCATACAAGCAAAGGTTCGATCCAGACAAGTGATACGAGATCCCATAATTTTCTAAAACAAAACAGAAGCACATTCCTTCTGCTTATTATCAACATTGATGGTTGCCAAGTGTTACTAAAACTTGTTAAAGATTAAGTGATTTATTAAGCTGATCAGCACAGGCACCCCACTCTTTCAAGCTGCAGTTTTGGTTAGTGGGTGAATGGATTCATCAACTAGGAACTTGAAAGAGCGCAACTACTAAGCAAAGGGACATGAAAAGTGGAACTATGTTTGCTATGGAACAAGATAAAAATAAAGAGAATAAAGGTAATGATATAATAAAATAAAATACAGTGCTTAATAATAAAATAAAATTACATAATAATAATAATAATAATAATAATAATAATAATAATAATAAATCTATGTTTTTCATGCAATTTTGAATATTTTCTTTCAGTGAAATAAAAGTATGTTTCACCATTGACTTGTTTAAAGACATTTGGGCCAATTGTTGACCTTAACCCCTACCTCCATATATATACCACCCACTAAAGACCTCTTGAGATAGTATAAGCCTCGGGCTTATACAATACTTATTGGCTTAATAGCAAGGTCCCTGCAAATAATTTTCACCCAAAAAAAAATTCTGGTAATTTTCTATTATGAAAACATCAGCCCTCAAAGTTGTTCATAATAGAAAAAAGTTGAATGTGTAAAACTAATCTAGCAAAAAAAAAAAAAGAAAAAACACTTAATACCAGTAAAAAGGAGCTTGATGTTATTTATAAGATTTCTTTTCATGTAGAATTGTAAAAAATCTGTTACGTTCTTACTGTTTCTCTTGGAAAAACCAGTACTTCAGATGAGAATGTACATGTAACAAGTTTACTAGATACTGTTAGCTTCACCAGTACTGCTTAAAGTTAATCCAAGGCCTGTCCTTTTCAGTTTTGGGTCCTGACTGTGAGTAAGTCTTCGAACATCTTCCACTCTTTAAAGCAAAGAGCAAATTTTCTTCTTCGGTTGCTCTGGAGGTTCAAGTGCTGCTAAGATTGCTTCATCAAAGACATTTTTCAGGCCCTTTTGTGTTAACGCAGAGCATTCTACATATTTGACAGCTCTCAGCTCTCGTGCTTGCTTTTCTGCAGATTCAACAGTGATGGGTTTTTGCTTGTTCTTGATCAACTTCTCTGTTGTTCCCGCATCATCCCGTAAGTCGACTTGGGTACCAACAAGTAAAAATGGTGTCTTGGGACAATGGTGGGTAATCTCTGGAACCCACTGAAAACAAAACCATAAAACTATTAATAACAGCACTTTTACCAGTGATTTTGTTACAAATTGTTATGGTGAGTCCTGGGACTCATCTTGTGAAAAATCATGAGTCCCAGTCCAGAACCAATGAGTCCCAGTTCCAAAATCCTAAATTGAAAATGCTTGGGCCTTTATGTAACCAGACAGTTAATCTGAGGGCAGACTCCAAACCTCTGTATTACAGTATACTGAAATTAAAATATAGTCCTTCTATTTTAAAGCACAACAAAGGCTAGAAGAAATATGCATCGTTAAAAAACAGCCATAAAAAAAATATAACTGCCACAGAAATTACATGAAGAGGCCGGATATTTCTACAAATACAAATGTTCAGTTTGATTGATTGATCTTTGCGTCCTAACGGAAACATACCATGAATCATTTTGCATCTTTGGAGATTTTTATGCATTAGCAATGGAGGACACAGAGGTAACAAAGTCACTGTTTTACGACAAACAGCTAAAAATAATTGTCAAGGGGGGGGGGGAGGGTGGTGGCGAGGGCGAGTTCTCAACATAATGAGAATTTGACAAGTTTCTGTACCAAAATGTGGTGACAAAATTAGTTGAGACACTTTACCCTAAAGGGCATTTCTGGGGTTAGGGGAAAATGAAGCTTTCCTTCCCACACCCCATCCATGTAATGTTTTGCTGCTGTTCCATCTACCTGTAAGAAACAACAATCACCCCAAATTTGAATGGGGGAGTGGTGTGGACTGTTTTGTTCTCTGACGTCATTCCATTTGAGAATAGTGTTTCAACTACTTTGTTACTGACTGTAGACTATGTTTCATGGTACTCTTGATATCTTTGAATTTTACAAAAGGACTTTGGATGCTTTTTTCAATTTTTATTGGTTACTATAAGGGACAAAAGGGCTAACAATCAAATTTTAGCTACCTTTTCTTTAACATTTTCAAATGAAGATGGCGACACCACAGAAAAACACACGAGGAACACATCTGTTTGAGGGTAGGACAGGGGCCTCAGTCTGTCATAATCTTCTTGACCTATTGAAGAAAAAAAAACTCAGTCATGACACTTTTTCAAACTTGAGATAACCTGTGATCTTTACTTTAGTTGTTAATAACATAAGCTAACTGTCTGCATTTCAGTTACTGGTAAGTACCAGCACATAATAAAACTAAAAGGAATGTTTAGAACATTCTCCATTTTTCATAGTTAAACCAAGGCTATCACCAAGGGGCAGCTAGGGGCCTGGGGGTTCCCCTGGCTGTTCAGTCCCCTGCCCCCCCCCCCCCATCCTAATTGCACATAGCTGGGAACTTGGAATCTATACACCCCTTCCCCCACCCCCAAATATCTTTGCTAAACTTTGCAGACATGGCATCAGTTTATTCAAGCCTTGAATGAGTTTTTAGAACTCCACAAACCTAGCGCTTATTCATATGCAGCCAATGAATGTTGTGTAGGACTAGAAAACACCAAAAACATCTTTCAGCTAAAGACCTGGCATCCCTTCCACACTTAATGCTTGTCAGATCAATTAACCCTTAAATTAATTGGTATGAAGAAAGGCCAGCTACCCTTAGTTTGAAATCGGGTAAAACACAACAGTCACAAGCGAATTTGTTTAACAATTTGACCACTATGTAAAATTCTGAGGGACTGCAATTTGAAAATTTTAATGCCAGCCAAGATAGATGCATACAGAAAGTTTGTTTAAGCTGTCATATACTCTTACCCGCAGTATCAAACAGTCCTAACGTGAAAGGCTCTCCACCAATCATCACAGTGACTGCATAATTATCAAACACCTGGTAAACAAAAATATTCTACTCCTTTAAAAATCCTTTAAGCTATGTAAATGTGATTAAACATTACATTAGTCTTAGCTTGTCAGAAGTGATGAGAACCAAATAGCTTTTGAAGCTTCCCAGCTGTTCGTCAATAATAAGGGCGTGCCAAAACCTATGTCCGATTGTCTGGGACAGGTGAAAATTAGTTTGGACATGAAAAACTTCAACATGACCTGTCCGTGGGGACAAGCACATTTTTAAGAAGACAAAATTCAGAAACAGTTGCACTTAAGATCTGTAAGTCTGGGTTTAGGCTTTGCCAATTCCTGCTCCTTGCCACTAGGATGTCAGTACCTCAACTATGGAAATTCCACACTGATGATGTAAAATATGTAGTAATTATATTGTTTTAACTACAGTTTATGAATGACAGACAAAAGACAGAAGGTCGTACTTATGTTTAAACACAATGAGTCTACAACAAAAGTCATTTCGTGAAAGATATTACTCTTTAGAAGAAGCATTACAGTCTTGCTACAGATCTTTTGTGGAAGATTTTGAAACTTCATCACAAGAGACCAGGAAACTTCCTTAGCAAACAGAGACAGCTGCAATTTCAGGTTATGTATGCCAGGAAAGTTCTATAGTTGTCTCACTTTATAATTTAGTAAAATGCTTGTCTTGACCTTTGTCTGTTGGAGAAGTGAATAACAAAAGTTGCTTGCCCAGCAAGAAAGTCTATTTTTCCTAGATAACCGGGTAGGACATTTTGAGCCCTGTATCAGGGCTGCTTTAAGGTAGCTGGTCTCTTATTAAAAGTAACCGGTCATTTATCCCTTAAATTCTTCTGTGCATGTAACGTCTGACTTACTTTGAAACTATGAGTAGCCGGTTGATTTTACTACA
Organism: Porites evermanni; assembly: GCA_942486025.1. Classification (NCBI taxonomy): domain Eukaryota; kingdom Metazoa; phylum Cnidaria; class Anthozoa; order Scleractinia; family Poritidae; genus Porites; species Porites evermanni. Next base: position 67,839 of record CALNXI010001348.1, read on the forward strand.
GTAGCCTGCTAAAAAAGCCGGCTAACGCCTACTAATGACTGCCCAGCTGCATTGGGTTTACATCATAATAGGTATCATTTGCTGCAAGTAGGTGCATTTAACTATGTTATAAGAAAGAAAGAGATCACATCTCTTTCATAGGCATGTAAATCTGAGGCTTGTAATAAGATGTTCTTTGTATCAGACAGAAAGCTAAAAGACTGCTTTATAATGACTACAGTCAAACTCTGCTAATACAGATACAGAGGAGGCAACAGAAAGTGTCCAAATTAACAGGGTGTCTGTATTAAGAGGGTTGAATTTTTTTTTTACTGTAAAGGCTGGCGCGAATGGATACTATCCATAATAATGACGTATCCGTATTTAAGCAGGTGTCTGTAGAGAGGGTTTTGACTGTATTCAAGTTTAAAGAAGGTCATCATTTTGTATGGTGTTGGGTGGGTTAAACTTATCATTATACAGCTATTTCGAGAAAGGTTGTCGGAAAAAGTGCATGCGACAATTGCGAAGCACTGTGGGTGGTTTTAAGTTTGCTGTTCTTTAAAGAAATTTGAAAGAATTGGTACGAAAGGCCGTGGAAATGTGTTTGCGAGTGCTAAAGGAAAGCAGCAAAAGTAGGTTCGGCAGGTACAGTCGTCAGACACAGTGTATTGATCATATCCCATATTACCTTTCAGGATTGTCACATGCACATTTTTGCGACAACCTTTCTTGAAATAGCTGTATAAAAGTGCCTCACTTACCGTTGGAACATATTCACTTGGAAATTTATTTGTTGTGTAAGATATCAGTAAACACGTTTTTCCTACAGCACCATCTCCAACCACTACACACTTTATGGTTTGCATATTTCTTTTAGGATATTATAATGATCTCTATTCTCCTTGTCCAGGTTCAAGGATGTTACAACAACCTTTACACTCCCTGTCACAGTATTGACACAACCTACAAAGAAGTATAATGACAGGTTTACAGTCATCTTTCCACCAAAAGGTCTGCTCACCAACACAAAATAACTCTGCCCAAATAAAAGCTTATCAATTTTAATTGACACCCTATGTCGAACTTCTCATCTTTAGCTTTTTTTTTTGTTCGAATAATTATTGCAACTTTTCAATACCTTAATATGGCTTATTGGCATCGCTCGATAGGTGCGATTTGTTCAAAACCCAACAGCCTCTCTTATAAAAGTTGATTAATATTGTCACTCGAATCTTGCCTCCTTACATTTCATTGTAAATTTAAAGTGAAAGAATTCTTTTTAGCACCTTGTCCTTTCGATAAGCATTAAGATATATATTTCTTGGTGGCAAGATGGTTTGGTGGCGAGGTGACCAGATACCATTCATTACTGTTGAACAAGTGGAAATTTTTACGAGTGAAAATACTCTGCAATATCTGCCTTTTATTATTTTCAGCATTTGAATTCTGAGTTTAGGTGGGAGTAGATCATCCTCAATAATATAGATCAACAATGATATACCAACACCAGAAGAGGTTTCTGTAGCACACCTGTTAAAATGATATTTGCGTGGGCAGTGAAATTACAATCAGGTTATATATGTTGGCCCTCTGAAGTAGATTTTTAAGGCTGTTTACCATATTCACATTTTCTCCAGCTGGCCACTCAAAAATTATGACCTTAAAAACAAAGAAACTTTTTTTAAAAATTTCCAAAACATACTGTTCTTCTAACCACATCCTCTGGAACAAGGTCCTGGTTATAATAATAGAGAAAATCTGAATTGGTGTTCAACTTGGGCTTTGGACTTTCTGAAACTCTTCAAGTTCAAGCCAGATCAGATCCCAGTCAGGCTATACGTGCTGTTATGGGAAAGTGTTTTAAACTGATGATAATTTAAATACATCCTACTTTCTAGAAGTGATAAGGAAGTAGGGTTATTTTTTTTTGCAGTCTCACTGACTTCGAAAATATTCGAATCAAGAGTATATTAAGAACACTATGAAAGGTATCGAAGCGCTATAACTTCGAGAATAAAGCGTGATCGACGCATTCCAAAGAAAAAACAAAAAGCTAAGATCAAGTTCCCTTTAGCTCTAGAATTACATGCAAAATTTGCAACAGGGTTTTGCAGTAGCATATTAATTCTAGATCCTTCCGCGTAAGCTTTTCAATTTACCTATGTCTTTGAATAGGATCGGTGCCAAATAAATATAAAAAAATACTTAGAACAATAAAAATCGCAGCTCACATAATATATGATCCTAAATTTAAGTTATATTTAAGTCAGTACTTCATCATCTATGTCGAATCTCTCACTACAAATTATAAGTTAGAATAGGTGAAAATCAAAAAGCTTTACCTTCCCAAAGTTAACTTGAAGGTTTCCAAAGGGGTACAAGCGGTGGATTAGACTTTGAGGCTAAACTTTCCTCAAATTCCACATTTATAACCAGCGATATTTCGGTAATGTCCGGCTGTGGTCAGGGGCGTTGGTAGAGAACAAGAACAGTGAATTGTCAAATTATATCGCCTTCTATGATTGGTTCATTTCCCAGCGACCAGGCCTCCTGTTTTTATATTGTCCAGTGACGCTCGTTGTTAGAAATTCGCGCCTTCAGCTAAATTTACCCGGGAATATAAATGTAGCAATTTGAACGTTGAGAGTCTCAGACTATTGCTGGAAAAATTTGCGGTAAGTTATCGATTGATTGTTCTTATATCTCAATAAAACGTTAAAGTGTATTGATAGTAGCTCATAATAGCCTATTTTAGTGGAGAAAGAAGGGATCTAAAACAACTAAAAAATATCTTTGTAGTCTCTGGATCTCACTTTCAACTTGCATGCTTTAATTGGAGCATGTACACATACATACATGAGTGGCACATTGCAAATTCTAAATACCAGAAGTACTGAAATATCATCATAATAATGAACAGTGCACTCCAACAAACAGTCTAATATTGCGTTTATTTTCAAATTATACAGTTATTGCCTACCTAGTTATGAATGATATGCAAAGATTAATTTGTAGGTGTCATGGATGATTATTTTGTAAGCAATCGTGTACAAGTGAGGCCCTGTAGTGTTAGGGTAAAATTCTGACAAGGGACATAGGACAGCAGAAATGGCGACAAACGACAAAGATGGGTTGACACTGTGACAGTGACAGAGAAAAGTGCAAATACAATTTATTAAAATACCGACAGCGACATATGGCTTCCTCCTCAGTATGCTGAAACAACAGCTTTTTAAAATATTGAATTCAGACTAGGGACATACGTAACCCCTCCACCCCTAAGTGGGCCTCACAATTAGTAGTCATCTCCTGTCAGGGGATGACTAGACAGTCTGCAAGAGCTACAGTACATTAAGGAGATGTGGGTTGGCCCCAGTTTGAATTTTCAAACAACATGTTTCCCATTCTTATGTATTCATTATTTTCAAAAATAAGCTCAGTTTTACAGTCAGCTCTCCCTAAGACAGACACCTTTGCAACCGGTACTTAGTGTTCTTCTTAGAGAGATGTCCATCTTATAGGGAGTCTACAGAATGTAAAGAAAGACAAGGACCAAATTTAGGTGTCCATTTTACAGAGGTGTCTGTCTTATAACGGTGTCCATTACGAGAGAGTCGACTGTAAACTGATAAACTGTATTGCAAGACAACATGTTGTCATGGTGATGATTCACCAAGCTTGAAGTCAACAACATGCTCTGCATGGACCTTAACAGGGTCTGGGAGAGTATTTTCGGGATCTGGCAGGGTGTTCATCAGGCACTGGAGATCAGATAATTTTCTGACACCCACGTTTTTCTAGGAACCATTCTACAGTCCCCTGTTACCGCTTGATAGCCTACATTACTAATTCCTATATTCAGATGTGGACACTGGCTCTCTCCACAAGGCCTCTGAATTGTGACATAAAAAAGGACATTCTTTTAAAATGTATGATCTGACTTTTTGACAAGTCATAAACTTCTTTCTTCAAGAAATTGAATACTAGATTTTTGTTTTAAACTATTTAAATAGCTATGGATATAAATATAAATATAAATGTACATCTAAAAATAGCTGATTTCTTCCCCAGCCCATTTTCGACTTGTCGTCACCTACATTGGATTTCCTTCCCTTCAACTTTTTGGGTCAACACGTTGCTTATTATCGTGTAAAATAGTTCAAAACTTTTATACAGGAAGTGTTTCTGCTGATTTTTCCTCCATGAACTTCCTGAAGTTTTCATTCTCCAGTTCTGTCATCACCTTGTTTAAAGCATAGATCTGTCAAAGGAATCCAGTTATAAATGTTAAAAGTGTCATGAAGTAAAAAGTGTTCCTTATTACAGGGANAATAGTTCAAAACTTTTATACAGGAAGTGTTTCTGCTGATTTTTCCTCCATGAACTTCCTGAAGTTTTCATTCTCCAGTTCTGTCATCACCTTGTTTAAAGCATAGATCTGTCAAAGGAATCCAGTTATAAATGTTAAAAGTGTCATGAAGTAAAAAGTGTTCCTTATTACAGGGACTGGAGAATAAAATCAGAGACTTGTAGTCAAGGTTGTAGGTAATTAGTACAGCAAAATTTTTGAACCTCTGAGATGCATGGGAAAAAGCACACAAAACCACATGAACGATTTGAAAAGCTTGACATGTCTCTCCCAAACATGTTTTTAGCCTTTCTCATTTACCGACTTTCCTCATTTCTATTACACTGCGCTTTTCACAAACACGCAAAACCTAAAGTTTGAAAGTTGCCTTCACAATTGCTTTTTATGCTGCCGTCAATCATTTTTACAATCACAAGCAACAAACCATGAAACACACAAACACACAAAATGGATCTAAATCCACCAAGAATAAATCACAAATCATGACGTTTTGAACCCGTTTATCAGTAAAGTTCTTTTTCCTAAGAAGTCTGCTTAGATGATTGACAGCAGCGAAAAACATAACTGTCAGTTGGCTTTTGAACTTCAGAGTTCACGTGTTTTTGAAAAGTGCAGTATATTATAAAATTTTCTGCAGCTAATTTTTAATTTTAGTCAATTTCCATTTTTTCTTTGTTTCAAATTCATTAGCGTACATTACCATATGCAAAAACAATGGAAAAATAAAAAATAAGTGAGACAAAAAAATAACTACCACATAAAGTTGGATGTCCTTCATAGACTTTGTCTTATATAAATTGCGGCTGATCTGAAGATTGATATCATGTGACAAATTATTACAGGGGAAAAGACAAAAATTGATCTCCTCATTTAGCTTTTTTGGGGGATTTTTTGTGTTCTGTTTTTAAAGCTATACATTTTGGAGCAAAACGGAAAATGATCATGAAAAATGAAAAAAAAAATTATCCTTGCAAATTAAATGTATAAATTAATGTATTAATCCGATGTTCATTTATCAACTTATTAACCCTTTAAGCCCCAGTATCCAAATACAAATTCTCCAAACTGATATCCATACATTTCCTTAGGAAATTAGTTGAGAGAATTTGATTTAAGATCAAAGACTTCTCTTTGTGATCATTCTATTAATTCTCATACACTTTGCTCTTGATAATCTATGGATTTTGTTAGGAGAAAATTGATGTTGGTCACTATTGGGACTTAAAGGGTTAAGAAGAATGCATATAATGGACATTCAGTCGAACCTCCACTGGTGGCCACTTCTCCACCATGGCCACTTTTTAGTCCCGCTGGGCATGCAAATAATCCATACATGTACATCAACTCTTGTTGTTTAATCCACTCCACAATGGCCACCTCTTTATCATCTCTTCATAAAGGCCACTTTTTTCTGTCCCTACGATGGCCATTGGGGAGAGGTTTTGAGATCAAGAAAAAACTTAAGTTTTACCTCAGCTCGTTGTCTTTGTTTCAGCTGTAAAATTGCGCCATAAGCTCTTCTTTGTTCTTCCTTCATAGCTTTTTCTTTCTTCTTCTGCTCCTCTGCCCTTAATTTATTTCCTAAAAATAGTAAATTGTAGAAATTAGTAACTTAACTTGGTTTTGGTAACTTTTGTTTATGATTTTTATTTTTTTTTTCTGATCACCTCCAGACTATGAAAAAGAGCCCCTAGATTTTTGAGTCAAGTAAGAGGTAATAAAAGGAGTGGAAGAGCTGAAAAACATGCTTTGCCGCAAAACCGACGGGTGAGGTGGATAAGATTAGTCTTATTATTGTGCATGATTTTCTTTTCATGCTTAATTTGCCTAGAATATCTCAAGATGTAAACATTTCTGTTTGTTTCTTGTCACAACTTACCTAAGTTAATTAGTCTTGATTTTACAGCTCTCTGGCTCTGAAAAAAAAAACGTTGAAATGTTGATGTTGTGTACACATTATGTAAAAGTAAAAAAATTGTTGTAAATATACAGGTTCATATAGTGGTATGTTGTTAATTTAGTTCCATCAGGTTATTTTATGCTGTTTTAAAGTTCCATATTATTTACATGCCTGGACAGTATATGCAATAATTTATTTGCTGACCTTGACATCTGTCAGGGATGGGATGTACTCCACTTTCTTAAGTTCATCTAAAAAAATAAAATTATCAATTCAGGTTTTAATATTAAAGAAAAATTGCCAGTACAGGGTAGTTGAATTTTTTTGTTGTGACACTTAGGAGTAATGTAACAAGTGTGCACTGAATACTTTTTTCTTTGTACAGCTGTACACGTGACATGACTGCAAAATAATAATGTCAACAGTTTCTTATATTTTCTCATACAGAGAAACTTTTTACTTGCTGTATTTTATTGGTGTGTGTGTGGAGCTATGGATATCTCCTTGATGGTCTATGGTAGGTTTGGAGGTTAGAATTTTTAAAAATATGTAAGGTTTTTTCTTATTTGTATCATTTTGTAAGCTTGAAAATATAGTTTGTCGGCTCTCTATTAGACTTATGCCTCTGAAACCTGTTAAGTGCCTGTCTGAGGGATATGTTCACCAAAATTACAGATAGGGATGGACCACCTCTGGATGTCCATATAAGAGAGGTGTCCTTAATAGTGGTGTCCATCAAGAGAGTCAAACTTCCTTAGTATGCACACCAAAGAGAGAAAATCATTAGTGTCTGTCTTTATAACAGGAGGTGTCTATAGGAAGAGGTTTGGTTGTTAAATACTTGAACATTGGGTATTATTGAAGCTTAAATAAACTTACTCTAACTAACTCACAAACTAGTACCGTTTGTTAACAATAAGGCAGCACTACATACCCACAGTGGGTGTACTGGGTGGGGCACATGGTATCCCTGTGATCATCCCAGAATGTGTCTCAGATAGATAAACTTTCTTCACTCTGTTGTCATCATGAGAGTTCAGTAGTTTACGTGGGGATGATAGATACGGAGCAGTAGAAATGCTTTCTTGTTCTTGTTCCTGTTTCCTTGGAGAAGAGGTACAACTCCTTGTGTTGTCGTTAGTTAAGCTAGTGTTAGAGACCCGTGGTAAAAGAACAGTTGCTTTGTTGTTCTTGATTTCTTGTTTCTTTGGAGCATAAGCTGCTCTTAGTTTTTGAACACTTAGGTACTTATTTGGGGAAGTGTCTCTTGTCTGTTGTAAATGTAGTCCATTTTTCACCTTTTGATCTGAGTTGACTTGATGGCCTAAAAATACACAATATTCTTGTTAAAAATGTTATCACTGTACCTGCATGTGTAGGTTGTAGTTTAATTAAATCTACTATCGTATGGATATGATTGTGATGACTTTGACAAGTCACTAGAACATACATCTATATTTACAGCAAGCATAATTATATACAATGGGATAACAATAAAGATTATTTTTAGTGCTTTTTATTTAAAGAATGGACTTGTTATCATTTTAAGAGATGAACATGGTAAGACTTAATATAAAAGTTTAACAATGCTGCAACTTTTGGAACCAGTCTTGTATCTTTATACATCCTTGGTTTATATGATGTATCTGACAACAATCAAATTGAATGCTCTGAGGACTGTAATTTTTGCTTTAGTTAGTGGGCTGCTTTACATGTACAGGGCATGTAAAATGCAGAAATCATACACGTATGTTGACTTGTGGTTGACAGTTCTCTTTATAGAGAAATCTGGCGTTTCCCTCAGGATAAGTTAAATATGACTACCCATCACCCTGAATAAAATGGGTAATTAAAAGTTATTACTATTAAATGGGTAATTAAAAGCTATTACATTAATATTAGTTACCGTCTTGTTCATTTGTATGCCCACGTCCAACCAGTCTTGCAAACATACCACTCACTGCAACACCTTTCTTAGGAGAATTTTTTCTTTTTTTATTAGTTTTCTTAGCTTTTAATGATTTCTTTTTATTCCTTTTCTCTGACTTTTCTGGTGGTTTATTTTCTATAACAAGGGAATTATCTGCTTGTTGAGTTTCTGGTGTCAAGTTTGTTAAATTGTATTGCTGTCTACTATCTTCATCACTGAGGTCTGGTGTTAATTCTGAAATTATTGATAAGAAGGCCAGTCAGTATATTTTACATGAAGTAAAATTCATGTCCTCTGCAGAAAGAACCCAAGAAAGAAAATCATGACTGAGGTATGACCTTTTACGAGAAACCAACTCCCCCTTTCCCCCTTCCATGTCTCTTCCCAATCCTCAAGGTAAAATTTTGTTTTAAAGCTTTCCCACATAGCTGAGAACAAATGCACCAACTTGGGGTCTGGGATGACAGAAATAGTGATTTGCACGATGATTGCCATGATTTCTGGCAATGGCATCACAAGAGTGGCACCAGAAAGTTTCACAATTTTGTCAAACTCCAAAACCATGGACACTGGTCTGGGTTTTGCCAACCTTCAAAAGAAATTCAACTACAAGAATGTTGACTTCCCAGAATAGAAGATTTCATTATTAAATGCATGGAGCAATGGTTTTCAGAACACATTGAAAGAGGAAAACTAAAACTTCCGGGTGCGTTTCAGTGCAACTCAAAACAATGACTGGGCAATAGTTTGCTATAAAATATCATCCATTGTATAACCACAACCATTAATTTAGAATCTCACCTGAAGATTCTTCCTTTATTGAAATAGAACGTTCTTTAACTGATTCCATTGAACTGTTTCGCCGAGAAGTCGGAGATTCCTCTCGACAGTAACTTACTATATTGTCACGCAATGTACTTGTATTTTGGTGTTGATTCTGATGCGAAACGGAGTCAACATTTGAGCGTTGACATGATGAGTCTCTCAATTCAAAAACTTGAACTCTTTCCGTCACGAATTCCGTGGATTCAATCCTGTTATTAAGAGTACTTTGCACGGAAGATGCCGAACTGTTTCTTCGTCGATTTCTACTTTGTAGCAGTCGATAGATTGGGCTGGAAACCGCTGGGGAATTTGACCTGCATTTTGTATCCAGTAGTGGAGGCTTGATAATTGTCAGTGGAAACTCCGCGGCTAAAGCCCTTCCCGTCGGCATTCTAGGCAATATGGCTGTTGCGCTGTCTAAAGGAATCATTATTTTATAAGGTGGTACAGATAACCAGCTTCATGGAGTTGTGGAATACGGAAATCTTTTGCCTTTCCTACATGTAACACCATTATGTTTTGGAATTTGAAGCCCTTTAACAACGTTGCTATAGGCAACCAAGTGGAACCTGTGTCAGGTAACCTGGCTTTTGGTTGAAACCGCTGACAGATTGCAGTCTCGTGTAGAGACGAACGAAGCAAGCACGTGAAAATCCTCCACAAGTATAAACAGATTTTTTGTTAAAATGAGGCCTTTAACTGAAGAAGAAACACGCAGCGTATTTGAAAAACTAGCAAAATAGTAAGTAGCGTGATTGATAGTCCATGTTGTTTATCTTGATCCTTTCAAACACATGTAAACTCAAGTTAATTTTCTTGAAGCTGTAGAAACAAAACATTGCATTTTTCAAGCTTTTCTTTTACGATGGTTTTTTAGTATCGGAGACAACATCAAACTTCTCATAGATAGACCAGATGGAAATTATTGTTTCAGACTTCACGAAGAACGAGTTTACTATGTCAGGTAGGTTGAAATTTTTATCTTTTATATTTAAAAAACTGTGGAGCCCTGGCATTTACACGTTTCAATTAAACTTCCCAAAGGTTTAATAACCATCCAAAATGTTTAACTCAAGTTGGCACCTATGACATGGTTTCTTAAAAGAGTTCTCCTTAAAAGACAACAAATATTGGCAGTATCTGTGCATTATTTAAGGCATTTTGTATGAGCAAAATGACGAGTTTATGCGACAACATGACAAATGTTTATGGTACAGATCAAAATAAAGTTCAGGTTAAAATTTTTTAACCTAGGTTGATTTTCAATTTCCTTTGTCTCCTAGCACAGATTTTTCACAAACTAGGAGTAGGAGAGAAAGGAAATTGAGAATCAACCTAGGTTAAAAAATCTTAACCAGAAGTTAATTTTGACCTGTAACATATATGCCAGATGTAGAATTTACCACAAGCTAAAATCAGGAAAAATTAATAAGAAATGAGTTTTTTCATCGTATTACTAAAACTTGTCATTTTGCTCGTGCACTTGAGCGTGCTTGTTTTCCTTTTATACGGTGATAGTCCCCTAAAAGTAAGGAAAGGTTTGTTTGTACATGTATGATAATGCTTCAATATGTAAAACTATGTAAAAACTGTCACTTACAGTTGTACTAAGTTTATGTAGATGTACATGTAAGGGTAGGTATGTTCTGCACTCATCCCTCAGACATCATTTGTATAGGTAATAGCATGATTTGTAGTGATATTTGGCATGAATACCACGAGTGCTGTTCCGAAATTGTTATAGATAATTTCACAAACCCTTAGGCGAGTGAAATTTGAGACAATTTTGAAACATCACAAGTGGTATTTCTGCCAAATATCACGCACAAATCATGCTATTATTTGTTTATACTACTACCCACAAAAGGTTTGTAATTTTCACATGTAGTTATTTCAAATTTAGCAGAAGTACCACTGCTCTAAGCCAATCAAATTGCAGAAATTTCTCATGCAGTAGTATAACACAGGGCAACCAGTGAGAATTGTGAATTTTTTCCTTTTTCACTAGCCTTTGCACAGCCGCTCCCTCTCCTCAGAAAAAACGAGTGATGTTTCGAAATTGTTATGGATAATTTCACAAGCCCTTAGGCAAGTGAAATTTGAGACAATTTTGAAATATCACAAGTGGTATTTCAGCCAAATATCATGCACAAATCATGCTATTATTTGTTTATACTACTACCTGCAAAGGGTTTGTAATTTTCACATGTAGGTATTTCAAATTTAGCTGAAATAACACTGCACTAAGCCAATAAAATTGCAGAAATTTCTCATGTAGTAGTATAACGCAGGGAAACCTGTGAGAATTGTGATTTTTTTTTTTTCACTACCCTTTGTGCTCCCTCCCCTCAGAAAAAATCCCGTCTCCAATTCTTCTGAGAGGAGAGGTGCTTTACGCTGGTCGTTTTTCACCACCCTTACCAGTGAAAAGGTTCAGGAGGTTTGATGAAAGTTATCACTTTTTCCAGATTTTTTCCAGTAATATTTGATAAACTTCTTAACAAGCAATTTATGCAATACTACAAGAATACAATACAATGTACATTGTACTATACAGTAGATAACTTCTTTTTAGCCTATACAGCTTGTACCAGCACCCGAGCTCTGTGCTTTTAATACCTCTTTTATTTTGTTGCAGCGAGCAAATCATGAGAAAGGCAACAAATATTGCAAGGGAGAACCTCATAAGCGTGGGAACCTGCATCGGCAAGTTTACAAAGACAAAACGATTCAGACTTCATGTGACTGCTCTTGACTTCATGGCACCTTATGCTAAGGTAAGCCTGGTGTTTTTCTTTTTGTTTCGTGATTGTTTCTGGTGTTATTATTATGATCATTAATGAGACTTAGTTCTGCTAGTCGACCAGAAAACTTCCTTGGAGCAGGTTACGGCTAGTAACCAAGAGTCTCGAGGGTCTGGCCACCTCTCAAGTCTCAAGAACTCTCTGTAGTATTGTTTCAGTTTCTAGTAACACGGCCTTCTGTATGTTCCCAGGTCTTACCCTTATTCCAATATTCTGAAGCACTTATCCAGATGAAGATGATGATCGTTATTATTATTATTATTATGGTTATTACACATGTAATTATTACTTACTTTTGTGCCACAGACCTAAAACTTAAATCAAAAGTGAATGCCACAGTTTCAATAATTACCATAAATCTTTTATTAAGCCCCACCTCTCTATTAAGCCTCCCCTCCCCGTCCCCTCCATCCTTATTCTTCACAAAAAATTAACATGGAGTGATCAGTCATGGTTTATTCAGGCTGAAAATTCATATTGTTTTTGGTCTTCGGCTGCATGACCTCCAACTTTATGTCCTGAACTTTTTCAACTTTGTGCTTTCGTTCTCTGTGGAGAATTGTTACCGTTTTCTTATTGTTAGAAAAAGCAGTATAGCATCCGGTAACCACAAGTCTGTCCTCAAGAAACCTTGCTTCAACTGATGCATTTCGCCAAATTAAATAAGCCCCCCCTCAAAAGTGCTTGAAAAAATAAGCCCCTCAGGGGGCTTAATAGAGGATTTATGGTATTAATTAGCAATTATTTGATGAGGCTGAGTATCATTTGAAGAATTATGGAGATCGGGGAGGGTGTTAAACTGGGCTTGGCAGATAACAGCCTCCGAGATCTCCATAATTCTTCAGATGATACGTAAGCCGAATTCAATAATAATCATTGAAAATAGCTTACAATAAATTTATTAAACAAGTATTATTGTTTTATTATTCATTCAAAATAATTCCTAGTCATTCTTCGATAGTGCGTGTTTATCAGCAAGTCTAGGAGATGTGTCTCTCAGTTTTGCTAATAGTCTCCAAATAGCAGATGTCGTCTATCGAGTTGTCTTCTTGCTACTCGTGCTATGTTTTTAGCCAATAGTTGCCTATTTCTTCCTTGTGAATCCGCCATTTTGTACTCATTACCAAAACAATTCAGCCTTGTCCCCAGGTCTTCTTGGTTAACTGTTCAGTTTTCTGGTCATTATAATCCACAATTGACATCATTTTTCACATATTGCAAAATCCTTCCAAATTTGGTCAATAGTAGCTGGTTATGATAAATTATGCGTAGGATTTTAGCCAACCAGAAAGTGAAGAATATTTTGTATAATAATAATAATAATAATGATAATTATAATGATAATTATACTCACAATGGAATTTTTCTAATGAGTTGAAAACAAAAACCCAATCTGTAATTCTAGGCTTATCCGGCAAAATAACAGTAAAGTGTGACGTTGATTTTGTTACCTCTCAGTATAAAATCTGGGTCAAACCATCTGGGGAGCAGTCATTTTTATATGGAAATCATATTTTGAAGTCTGGATTAGGAAGAATAACAGAAAATACTCCACAATACCAAGGTGTTATTGTTTACTCCATGAATGATCTTCCACTGGTAAGTGAATTGAACTCAAGAATAAGTGTTTCTCACCCTTGCTTCAAAATGCAGCTTACCCTTCTCTTCACTAATATGCAATCACTTCACTCTATCTTCCGACAATTTTGCACTTCTAGAAGTAAAAATTTGTCTGGGAAAAACTTTGTAGTCATCTAAAAGTCTTTGTTTGAGTGGGACATGTCTTGAACATCAAAATAGTTTATAAAATCTACCATTCCACCATGGTCAAACAGTGCTTCTGAGCTGAGTTTTGAGCTGAACTACAGACTGTGAGTAGAATGTAGCCCTACAGCTGTACTACAAACTGGGCTCAAACAAATATTCAATATTAAAAAAGGCCCCCCTTTACAATACAATAATACAATAAGTTTTATTAACTCTCCCAAAGGGCTATTCTGAAGTTAATTTACAAATGCTAAAAAAGAAGGGGATAAGAATAAAAAGCTTAAATTGATTGCAATCTTGGTACAAAACTGAAAGCATAAACTATGTGCGTACAATTACATTATCTCTTTGAAGATCTAAACTAAAACAAATATTAACTATTCACTATTTAACGTATGGGGTCTGCTCCCATAATTCGCATTTAACACCCCTCTTAAAGGTACATAGTGACGGGCTATTTCTAGTGTCTGGGGTCAGAGAGTTCCAGGCACTTACAGTGCGATAGTAAAATGACCGTCGCGCAGTAACTGTTCTGCATAGAGGGAGATTTAGATTGTCCCTTTTCCTTGTGTTGTAGCCTGTTCCAGGCTCCGTGATAGTTGGGCCCACTGAATTGAGAGAGCGCGAAGACGAAAGTAAAACGCCAACTTTTCGCATGCCTTTTACTTTCGCCCCTCCCCCACTATCTGAGAGCCTGGAACAGGCTACTTGTGTTGTAATTGTGTACGTCTGATCGCTTACTGAGTTTACTACTCAAGTACAACGGAGCGAGGCTATTAACAATTTTGTGCACGTGGGTAGTATCACGGACTAATAACTGATCTTTGATGGAGGGCCACCCTAATTCCCGAAGAACAGGCGAGATGTGATGAAACTACCTACCCTTGCAAGAGACTTAGCACAGTCTAATGCATTCAGTGGAGAATTTCTGCAATATTATTATAGTCTTGTCTCCAAATATGCCTGGAATTTTACATATGACCTTTAGTTTGCTCTGTCTAAAGAATTTATTGACTTTGATTTGCTTCTGCAGGTACTTTTAGAACAGCAGAAACAAACAAAGAAACCAAACAATAAAATTTCCTTGGGAGTTTTATTGTTTGGTTCTATAGTTTCTTCTGTTTAATGTAATCTGTCTTTGGTACCTGCAGTCAATAGCAGCCACGCAGACCAGTTCAGTCATAAATAAGGACCATAATCATAAAATAATAATGATGATTAATAAATACTTAATTATCGTCTTTCCTTATGAGGATAATGGAACAAATAATTCAGCTCAGGACTATCCAGAGCAAATCCAGCTAGCGGTCAGTGCGGTACTTGAGCTCGGAGCCTAACTGCTCAGCCATGCTGCCATCGAGTCAGATTAGTCTTTATTATATGGAGGAGATTGTTTTACTGGGAACTAAACCACTCGTAGATTCCATACACCACTTCATCCGGGACCCGAGTGGCGTATTTTCCGTATGTCACCTTTGTGAGTGTCGTATCGTTCAATGACGTCACGATTCCCGCCTTTTGCTTTTGTTGAATTGGTTTCTCCATATAATAAAAAGAACATTACACGTTGGCTCGAAAATATGAATTTTATGTTCGAGTGGCAAGAACAATATCTCACGAGTGAGCGAAGCGAACGAGTGAGATATTGTTTTTGCCACGAGAACATAAAATTCATATCTTCTCGCCACCGTGTAATATCCTCTATATATTAATAGTGTGCACAGCAGTGGTAGGTTGTAAAATGCAAAAACTGTGGAGGAAACCCATTTCATTTTAAAGGAACCATCTGGCCAGCCATAGCTGGCTTCTGTTAAGTCCCTGTTGTGTGTGCACTAATAGGGAGTTTAAGCAACAACGACGGCGACGGCTACGAAACGAATTGCGGTCGTTTCGCCCGAAAGTCGATTCGCCCGACGGCGTTCGCCAGGAAATTAGTCGATTCGCTCGATCACATTCAACACTGTACAACATGGTGAACATACCTTCCGAGGTGTTACTTTAGTTACCCTTGGATTCCACACGTGCGGTCACTGTCTTTCTATGCTTATTCCCTTTTCCAGGCTTGAAGAACGACAAATACACTTTGGGCGAATGGACTTAGTCTGGGCGAACTGCTATCGGGCGAAACGACTTTCGGGCGAAAAGACTTGAAACCTACGAAACCTTCATTTAAAAAGTGAATTCGCGCTACTTCAAACTTTATCGCGATAATTCCAACTGGTTCAATTCCTCAATTGTTGGCAAATTTTTCTGGAGTTGAATTCTGAAAGAGTGTATCAAAGTTCAGGAAAAGAAAAAGGAAGTTGTTGTCTTGTGTTTGCGCCCTCGACAAAACGTGAAATTAGGCACTATCACGTGGTAGTCGTGCAACGACGGCTAAGAAAGGTACAAAAAAACGCATCCACACGTAGCATATTCGAATCATTTCCGCCCGTCCACACGAAAACGCTACAACAATAGAAGTACGATAGCTTCCTGTATTGAGCATGCGTCCTTCTAGAAGTATGTGATGTATGACATCATCTATTCGAAAACCTCCATTTTCGTCCGTCCACATGTAAATGAAAAGCCGGCGTTTTCAAAAATCTCCAGTCTGGAGAGCGTTTTTGAAAAGATGCGTTTTCGGTGACCGTTTTTCACCGGATACGTGTGGATGGTAGGCCAAACTGGACAAAAAAAATATCCGTTTTCAAACAAAAACGGATAGAGCGTTTTCACTCGCGTGACCAGCATCTATGCAAATTTATGGGAACAAAAGAAAAGGTTTACATAAGAAAAGAGTTCAACTCCCACAGGATTGGTTTGGAACATCAACATGGCAGCCGTTTTATTGTTTTGGAACACCAATATGGCCTCCGTGACGTCATGTGAAAACGCTCAATACGTTTGGACGGGACCTTAGTTAAGCAAAATAACAACTCTGCACGTGTATCACGCTTTTTTGTACATTTCTTGGCCGTCACTGCACGACTACGACGTGAAAATCGGGAGCTTTAGCAACGACGACGCCGACGGCAACGAGAACGTAAACGTGCATCACGCTTTTTTTAAGCATTTCTTTGCCGTCGTTGTACGACTACGACGTGAAAATGCCTAATTTTACGTTTTGTCTGGGACGTGAACACAAGACAACGACCGACTTTGTTTTTCTTTTCCTGAACTTAGAATTCAATTCCGGAAAAAATTGCCAACATTTGACGAACTGAACGAGATGGAATAAGCGCGATAAAGTTTGAAGCAGTGCGACTTCACGTTTCCTAGACGTCACCTCCTTTTTTGCTAACGTTCTCTAATATATATTTGATGGGCATCCTGGATTTCATAGCTTCAGGGTTTATTAGCGCAGCCTTTATCTTCCACAACTATGGATTTTGTCGTGGCTCATTTGGCTTACTTTCCTTGACAGGGATTTGGTGCCACAGCTCGTTCAACACAGGATTGCCGACGGGTCAACCCCACTGATATAGTCTGCTTTCATCAAGCTGATGTAGGCGAATATTTGAGATCAGAGGACACTTTAACATAACAAAAACATAACATTTTCCTTTTAATGCTTACATTTAATTACGGATTTCATCAACGGACCTAAAAGGTAGATTTACTCCCACCTTGCACAGCATAATAAACAATGCCACGGGGAATTAAGACTGTGAGCTATTTTCAAGGATAATCTACTTGTTACATGTAATACAGTAAATAAATTGTAGTTTATTTGGGCTGAATAACGTTGACCTCCAAACTGATACAATGGGCGCTTTAGGAAACATCCAAAGTGTTTTATAAAAGTGGGCAAAATATATTTTACTGAATAAAAATCTCACGCCATTTACTTATCAGTTAGACCTACTGTACTAAATACTGAAATATATCTGTCAATTTAACAGTTTTTAACATACCCTACGAACAAATTGAATTCAAATAGTTTCAACTAAAAGTGAAAGCCAAAAACCAATGATTAAGCGAGATCATTCGGCTTCGTCGTTTTAGTATGGCTTTTTGTTTAACCTTTAACGATAAAGTTGAAAAAAGCCAACGTACCGAAATACAATATGACGCATGAGTGTTTCGCATCTGTTTTTGTTTATTTGTTTAATTTCCGAGCTGTGCTCCTTGCCTTTACTTATAAAGTCAGGGCTTTGCTCTAAGCAGACTGCGTTGTTTCAGTTTTGCATGGCTTTGACAACTTTACAGTAAACAACAAATATTTTTATTATTTATAAGACCTGATAGCGGCTGTATACTCGAAATCCAGGACTTTCCTGAACGGTCCTTCTCTACTTCTTCATCTCTACTGTGAGTCTTGGCTAAACAAGGGATGATGGCATATCGGACAGTTTCGTCTGAAAGACAGAAGCAAACAAAGAAAAATAAATTATATGAATCACTTCGGTATCTGGCTTGAATTAGAAGAGGCTGCGGAGATTCTCCTCTTGGTGAGTCTTTATTTAATATTATTTTTTGGAAATGGCGGGGGGGGGGGGCTATAGGGGGTTGAGTTTTGGTGCACGCCCTTAATCCGTTGGGTTTTTTCTTGGTACTGCAGTTATTTCCATCTCCCCGAAAACAACATTTCCAGACTCCAATTCAATCAGAAATGGCCTGTTAGACGTAGAGGTAGACGTGCGACCTAAAAATCATTATTTCTTACTTTTTATTTGTATTTATCTACTGCTGTTAGCCACTTACACTCCGTTCTGAATCATAGCAATGGCGCACTCCTTATGGACCTTGTGAGAGCATGGCAGGATCTGGCAACCGCTGAACGCATCCTGTGTAGAGTACAGAAAGTTGATTTGATTATAACGTAAACATCCGGGATGGTTTATTTACCAACTGGAAGTTCGGATTTTATTCTGATCCTCGAGTGCATGGCCTCCAACCTTCTTGTACTTGAGCTTTTCCACTTTGTATTCTAGTTCTTTACACAGAACTGAGACCATCGTCTTTTCTAAATTAAATAAGCCCCCCTCTAAAATAAGCCCTCCCCCCTCAAATGAACTTGAAATAAATAAGCCCCCGGGGGGGGGGGGGGGG